>JAQGBW010004982.1:0-12779 GCA_034698625.1 Julus scanicus
CAAACTTTAAATTACTACATTTTCCTAACCTCATCTAGTACACATTCCAAACTTCATTTAGTACATTTTCCAAACTTCAACTACAGCAGTACATTTTCCCCATTCATCTAGTACACATTCCAAAACTTTCATCTAATACAATTTTTCAAACTTCAATTGCCACATTTTCCTAACCTGATTTAGTATATACATTCCAAACTTTAAATTACTACATTTTCCTAACCTCATCTAGTACACATTCCAAACTTCATTTAGTACATTTTCCAAACTTTTAGTACACTTTTATTTTTCATCATTTCATCGAGTATAATAATTTCCAAAAAGTTCATTTCGATTGGCCGTTTGTCCAGACAGACAGACACGTGCGTCGTATTCGTCCGCGCCTCCTCACTCCTCATTTTTCTCCTTCCGCCCGGGCGTTGGATTTCTGCAAAAGTAGTCCCTTGTCGTCGAACGCGTTTATTAAATAAAAACGAAGGCGCTTCCGTTTATGGATGTGTAAACAATGAATAAGCGACGAGAGCGTTCTAAATGGATTACAGTAAGCGGAGTCACGCGGATGAATACGATGAGCAATAGGACCATTAGCAGAATTGCTCACAAGCTGTACAATATAGGGGCCGAAAATGGAATGGCGAAGAATATATAAGGACTAAAAGAGGAAAAGAGGAAAAGAGGAGGAGGAGGAGGAGGAGGAGGAGGAGGGGAAAAACAGACAAAAAAAAGCGTTTTAGACTAATTGAAAGTTATGGCGGAAGAAATTCGTAAAGATGGCCGACCTCCAGTTCTTATTACTATATTCGGGGTTAGGACTTAGGACTCCAGACGAGGAGGAGGAGGGGAAGGGGTCCTAACCAAATGTCACATTACGTCATCGCACGCTCAGATGGATACAGATATGAAAAGTGGAAGTAATCTTATAAACGAAAATAAGAACGGGGGAAATTAATTAACTTAGACCGCGGGGGGATACGTTAGAACAATGCGGAGGAATACAACCGTCAAAAGTAGTCCCTCGGTACTTTTGGAAGGTATCATGGGGACTTCTACAAGCGTGGGAACGAATAGAACGCCCAAATTCGAAAATTGAGCAATGTTCCAAAAATTAACATGGGGGCGAATGCATTTTTTGCAAGTTGAAAACGTAGAGTTTTGGCACAATAATGAGTGTTTTTTGGTAAAATTTCGTGAAGATGTTGTCTGTGATGTGTTCGTAGTGTGGGGCCAAAAACAACCCCTAAATTCGAAAATGTGACAATAGTCCAAAAATTAACATGGGGGCGAATGCATTTTCTGCAAGTTGAAAACGTGGAGTTTTGGCATGAAAATAAGTGGTTTTTGGTAAACTTTGGTGAAGCTGTTCTCGATGAAATAAAGTTTAATTCATCTTAATTATAAGATTTTTAAAATATAGTCAACATTGCCCGCGTAGGAATACACATCCGAGTGTAAAAAGTATTTCCTGACCGCAATTCACTAAATTCTGTTATTAGTCGTAAAAAACCCAGCTTAATTTAACACACGTGCAAATTGAGGTCGCTTTAAAGATGGCGGCGAATGTGTTCTAATAATTAAGTAATTAATATGGAGAAAAAAACATCGAATAAATAAACAATAAAATAAATGTGAAGACAACGGGAAACTTTGATGATGTTAATTAGGTTTTTCGTGGGCGAAGAAAGCATGAGAAAGAGGCGTTTAATTGAGTCGGAACAAGTTCTTTAACCTTTGACCCACACGTGGGTTGTGTCGAAAAAAATCGAAACACGAGTCGTGTTTAACATCGGAAACATCAAAAGATTTCAGACATCAAAAAAACGGCGAAAATTGGAGAAAAACAAGAGTTTTAATAAGGTTTTTAGGTAACTGAAAACACAGCGCCATCTATGATGCGTTTAGGGCAACACGTTGTTATTCGTTATTTTTTGTTTGTTTTTGTGTGAAAAAATAGCTGTTTTTTGTTTATATTTATGTTTGTGCAACTTTTTTGTTACTTTCAGCTAAAAAATGTTGTCGTTTGTATTAAATAGCACTTTTTTAAAACTTCTTTTGCAGGAAAAGCAATTCTTACAAAAAAAAAACCAGTTTCTGTATTTGTTTTGCATTTACGGTTTGGCAAAAAAATGGATTTAAAAAGTTTTAGAATTTTTTGAAAGTGTTAACTTTTGTTAAAAGAAAGCTGTTCAGACAAAAAAACAACAAAAAAAAAACATGTTTTTTAAACTTTTTGGTCAAAAAATGTTTTGCTTTTACTAAAACGCTGCTTGTGTGTATACATACGTATGTTTAGAAAAAAGACTTTTTTTAGAAAAAAGGTTTACTTTGTAGAAAAAAAAGCCTTATCTTTAGTAAAACCTTTATTCTTTTAAAGAAAAAGAGCCATAGTTTTAGAAAAAAGCTTTACTTTTTAGAAAAAACTTGTTTAAATATTCATTCTGCATTTAGCCTTTATAAAATATGGGTTATGTTTACAAAACAAAACAGATAATTTTTATTTACAAATTTGTGCCAAAAAAAGCTATTTTTGTTAATAACTTCAATTTGCTTTATATTAAGATTGTTATTTCATTTAGAAAAACACCCGTTTCTACTTTTTAATTAGTTCATCCTAATAAAAGTTAGTTTTTGTATCACGTCCAACTTACACCAACTAAGCTAATTTCGTCAAAAAGTTAAGTACATATAAATAAATAAACATGGCTGCACCCTTCCATCATAAGTACACGTACAAATATATCACTTTCCATATCTGTCTCTCCATTTCACACGATTTCATCTCAGTTTTTTTTGTTATTTGTTTCGTGAGTCTGGTCTTAGAAAAAAACAACTCCGTTTTGCGGTTAATTCTTAGTTGAGAGTGAGCTATTATCCAATTTGGGCTTAATTGCAGCGTGGGAAAGAACTGAAAACTCCCTTCGTTAGGATTACGTTACCCAATCATAATCATCATCATCATCATCATCATCTTCTTACCAACCCGTAGAAGAAGAGAAAAAGAGACAAAAAAAGCTGCTGGTAGCATTTTATATTTTCAATAAGCTCATAAAAGAAGAAATAAAAGAACGCAGACGGAGTCTTCAATTAAATTATTAATTCATTTGAAACCCTCGTAAATCCTCGTTTAAAAAACGTCACTCCTCATAACTAAAGCGGGTCTCTCACGGATTCCGTACAAAAAAAAAAAAAGAATGCACGAGCAGGCATTCGACAGCCATCACGAGCTGGGATGAAAGATCGAGGATGGGAGCGCCATCTAGGAACCACGTTTGGAAACTGAAGGAGGAAAAGAGAAAATGCACTAGATAGTGAGGAAATGTACTACTACATGTAAATAAAATAAGTACTGAAATGTACTAGATTATATTGATTTTTCAAAATAAGTTCGTGTTAAAAATTTACTAGATTTAATAAATGTGTGCCAGATGGTGTTGAAAAAGTACTAGAAAATATTGAAAAGTACTGAATTGTGTGGAAAAGTAGTAGAATAAGGGGAAAAAGTACTAGATGCTAATGAACTTGTGCCAGATGGTGTTAAAAAAGTACTGGAAAATCTTAAAACGTACAAGATCGTGTGAAAAAGTACTAAAATACGTGAAACGTACTAGAATATCGGGAAAAGTTCTAGATTACGTTTTTAAAAAGTACTAGCATATTGGAAAAAGTACTAACTACATTACATAAAAACGACAATAGATTACGTGACAAGTACTATATTTACATAAAATAAGTGATATTACATAAAAGTCTAGAAAATCTTAGATAGTACTAGATCGTGTGGAAAATCACGAGATTACCTGAAAAAGTACCAGATTGCGCTTGAAAAAGTACTAAATATCGTGAAAAGTATTAGACGATATGGCAAAGTACTAGATTGCGTTATGAAAATAGTACTAGTTTACGTGAAAAAGAACTAGAATATTGCGAAAAGTACTAGATGGTGTGGAAAAGTACTAAATTACATAGAAAAAGTACTAGACGAAATGAAATTGATAGCTTAAAAATGTACTAGAACACGAGAAACTGTACTAAATTAATAAAATGAGAGTACTGCATAAAAAGTACTAGATTTCGGTGCCCCCATGGATATTATAAGAACACACGATGGTTTAGTTTTATCTGGCGTGATCCGGCCACGAGACGTGGATGTTGGATTTGCGACGGATGTTGCTTCTTTCGACTTCCGGCCTCCGACTAATTGCTTCCGCCGCTCACGTGCACCGGAAAAGCATCACGAGGGATGATCGAAAAACATCACCGCGTAGGAGTAGTTCAAGGGTCAACCATCGAAATGGTCACCTGGGACCTTTGACCTTAGACCATGGGTTTCATTAATCACTTAATCGACCGTTAGACTAATTATGGCCCTCCTAAAGCTAAATATTGTCAAAATATAGATGTTTATATTCCACTAATTGTGCCTTTTTGTGTAGGTTCCAGATCCAAGATGCCCCTTGGCCAGCATCAGCAGCAGGCCCCATGCCGTCCATTCAGCCCCAGCCCACGCCTCCAGCGCCGCTCCGTGGTCCTGATGAGCGCCCCTTGTCCTCCGTCGGCAGGAGGGCCCCAGGGCCGCGGGGTTCCATCGAACGTCGCCTCCGAGGGCCCGAGACTCCGTCCTTTGACCCCGACGGTTCAAGGGCCTCAACACCGCTGGTCCCCAGAAGAACAGTGGGGTGACGACGAGTCGGTGGACACGGGGATCGCCACCCAGGGGGGCGCCACCTACCGCCCTTTGCACGTCACTCGCAGGGTCGTCTACGCCTACGATCCGATCGCGGATCAGGATGGATCAGACAGCAGCAGCATCAAGAGGGTTTTCAAAAGCAGGAAGGTCGTTGGGACTCTCGATTTGTCGCAATTTATGGCTGGGGCTCACGGGGGTCTCAACGCCTGAAAACACCAAAATAGAAACATGTTCTCGATATGGCCAATTTTGGAATGGAAATATGATGTAGTATATAACATGTTTGTAAACATCTAGTACTCTGAATATGAAATTTATTTTTGATTAAAAATGTGAATAAATAATTTGATAATATGGGCAATTTGTGCAAAAATAGGAACTTGTTGTGAAATAAGTTCTGCAAACTCGTTGGGAAATAGGTTCCAAAAACTCATTGTGAAATGGATCCCTCACACTCATCGTTAAATAGGTTCGAAACTCGTTGTGAAATAGGTTCCGCAAACTCATTGGGAAATAGATTCGCAGCTCTTTGTGAAATAAGTTCCACAAGCTCGTTGTGAAATACATAAGTAGGTTCCAAATCATTGTGAAATAAGTTCCTAAATCATTGTAAAACAAGTTCCAAAAACTCATTGTAAAATAAGTTCCCAAATCGTTGTGAAATAAGTTACCAAATCATTGTGAAATATGTTTCAAAAACTCTTTGTAGAATTGGTTCCAAAAACTCTTTGTGGAATAGGTTCCAAAAACTCATTGGGGAATACGTTCCCAGTTTATTGTGAAATAGGTTCCCAACTCATTGTGAAATAAGTTCCCAACTCATTGGGAAACAAATTCAAAAAACTCATTGTGAAACAAGTTCCCAAATTGTTGTGAAACAAGTTCCAAAATCTCATTGCAAAATATACATTAGGTCTCAACTCATTGTCAAATAAGTTATCAAATCAATGTGAAATAGGTTCCAAAAACTCTTTGTGAAATAGATTCCCATCTCATTGCGAAATAAAGGTTCCCAATCATTGTGAAATAGATTCAAAACTCATTGTGAAATAACTTCCCTCATTGTGGAATAGATTTCGAGTTTATTGTGAAATAGGTTCCACAAACTCATTGTGGAATAGGTTCCCAACTCATCGGAATGCATGAATCCAAATTCCAAGAAATTCCAAATTCCATGGAAATCGGACTCCGAACTCATTTGAAAATAAATGGGATATTGGCGCAAAATTCATTAGGAAATTCATTACAAACTCTTATGAAATTTTTTCCAAACATTGGAAAATCAGTGCAAAATTCATTAGGAAATAGACGCCAAACTAATTGTGAAATAGTTTGCAAAAAGAATGCAAAATATGTCCAAAATTCAAGAAAAAAATCAATCGTTCAATAATTACATAATTCAGCGTAAAAAACGTTACAAATTCATTGGAAAATAAGTTCCATTCTTTTGTGAAAAATATGCGTGGAATGCGTAGAAAATGGTCACATGATATTTCAAAAATGCAAGATTTTATAAAAAAAAATCCATTTTGATTTATTTGTAGTACGTGAGTTATCGACTCTTTAACTTTCGCTTTTAAAGTCAATAAAAATCGAAATGTTAAAGTTTTACAACAACAGCAAATTGTGTCAAAGGTCAAAAATGGAGGAAGAGACAAATTTCCGTTAATAATACCATTTTGACCTCAATTTACGTGACACGGAAAGAACTTAACACGTGTTATTTTAGACGTGAAATCCAGATAACGACAAATAAACTTTTAATTACCTCCACATTAGATGACCTTTAACCTTTTGTAGGCGAGTAGAACATACGTGTAGGCCTAACACTCGGTTGACACACATCGAACTTAATTGACACTTGACAGGAAAACACCACTTCCGATTAGCATCTGATTACAATAATCTTCTTCACATAAAAATTTAAAAAATACGAACGATCGCTGCTCACAGAATGGCACATCAATCGTCACTGGCTTAAAATGCTCCCAATATAAAACATGCATTCTTATTGGCCCTTTCCTCACGTGCTCGTAGAATGGAACATAAATCGTCACTGGCCAAATTTTTGACAAAATAACACATACTTTTTATTGGCTCTTTACTCACTACTCGCAGAGTGGCACATAAATCGTCACTGGCTTAGTTACTCGCAAAATAACACATTCTTTTTTATTAGCTCGCTACTCACTGCTCATAGAATGGCACATAAATCGTCACTATCTAAGTAACTCGTAAAATGACACATTCTTTCTTATTGGCTCGCTACTCACTACTCGTAGAGTGGCACATAAATCGTCACTGGCTAAATTGTTGGCAAAATAAGACATTCTTTTTTATTAGCTCGCTACTCACTGCTCATAGAGAGGCACATAAATCGTCACTGGCTAAATTTTTGGCAAAATAACACATTCTTTTTTATTGGTTACTTATTCACGTGCTTGTAGAGTGGCACATACATTATTATTGGCTAAATTGTTCGAAAATAACAATAGCGCTTTACTCACTGCTCGTAGAGTGGCACATCAATTGTAACTGGCTAAGTTACTCGCAAAATGACACATTACGTAGGCCTAGGTCTTCCGGCTGTCGGCTTACTATCTGTCGATCTTCGAGCAAATGGCGCCAACTACATCAGTCAAGATAAAATCCCTAAAATTGGTTTTAAAAAAACAAAATCGTCAATTTAATAATTAACATAATTATAACAATTAATTAAAATATTAACTATTTTAAGTTTAGCTACCTTAGTTACTTGACAGATTGGTGATTTCTAATCAATTCCAAATCGATTCCAAACAATTTCGAACATCCAAGATGGCGGTCAACGGCTGTCAGCTTACGTTTCGACATGGCTTTCAGCTTAACGCTAAACAAAGATAAATTACGTTTCACGTAAACAAAATCAGAATCAGCAAGAACCTTGCGTTTAAAATTTGGCGGCCTTTTTCAAAATTGGTCCATTGGTCGAGGTAAATGTGACTAAAGGTCTCATAAAATAATCCTAAATGGAAAAGGGCTAAAAAACATTAGTTTTTCCTGTGAAATATAAAACAAGTATAATTATTTGGGGCTGTTCTTAGTCAGGCCTTTTGACCATTCCAAATCTGGCAAGGTCAAAGGGCACGCAAGCCCCTCCACCGCGCCAAGGTGCCAGCCATCGGAGGGGCCCCTTCCCCTCACTGGCTAAAAAATGATTCTAGAAATCATTTTGTTTTGGTTTTTGTGTCCTTGAACTGAAAACTTAATTTCAATAAACATCAAAAATTTTTTCGGACCTTTGAAAAACGTGTAATTTCACTACATTTCATTTTATGGCTAAAAGACCCTTTGGCCCTTTAACTTCACAAAATCTGCATCTGAGGGCACGGAACCTGCTGGAGGTCCGACGCCCCGAGACCGGCAGCGCTTCCGCGGGGCTCGCGAGAGCCCGCACGCTTAGGCACAAAAACCGGAAGTATTTTTAAGAAATGCGGTGAAAAAACCGTACCATCAAAAGGCCCTTTGGTCCAAGAATAGCATAGAGATGTGGGTTCGTTCGAGACTGAACCTGGCGCCAAGGTTGGGTCTCGAATTTACGAACCCATATTGCGAAGTTGCCAGTGAGGAGAAGAGGTCCATACCTCGAAAGGTATGGAAGTTAGTATTAGCATTAATAGACATACAAGTACGTCACATTGGCCACATGAAAACAAAAACCGCGTATCGAAGGGCTAAAATCCCACGTTGGATGCATCTCTCGTTGCCCGATCTGAAAAATAGTTTAAGGCAGATTAAACACCTGTATATTGTAAGAAATGAAATTGGGGTCATACTTAACTTCTGGGACTTTTGACCTTTGGGCCTTTGTCCGTCAGTCTACGACAACATAAAACAAAAGTTTAGAAAACGTTCAGATAAATGTCTAAAAATAATTAATGCCGATATACCTTTCGATGATCTTCGATATTCGTCCTGATGAGGACACGTAGAAAGGCCCAAAGGTCCTAACGATGTCCAGTGTCGGCAACCTGAAAATAAAAAGAAAAAAGTACAAACAAACCATACATTAAGAGACGAGGGATTGGGACGATACTTAACTACTCGTCCTTTAGACCTTTGGGCCTTTGTCCGTCAGTCTACGACAACATAAAACAAAAGTTTAGAAAACGTTCAGATTAATGTTTAAAAATAATTAATGCCGATATACCTCTCGATGATCATCGATGTTCATCCTGATGAACACACGTAGAAAGGCCCAAAGGTCCTAACGATGTCCAGTGTCGGCAACCTGAAAATAAAAAGAAAAAAGTACAAACAAACCATACATTAAGAGACGAGGGATTGGGACGATACTTAACTACTCGTCCTTTAGACCTTTGGGCCTTTGTCCGTCAGTCTACGACAACATAAAACAAAAGTTTAGAAAACGTTCAGATTAATGTTTAAAAATAATTAATGCCGATATACCTCTCGATGATCATCGATGTTCATCCTGATGAACACACGTAGAAAGGCCCAAAGGTCCTAACGATGTCCAACGTCGGCAACCTGAAAAGAAAAGAAAAAACTTCAAACAAACCATACACAGTAAGAAAAGTAATCGGGACCATACTTAACTTGTTTTCCATTTGAGACACTTTGGGCCCTTGTCCATCAGTCTACAAAATAAAATAAGTTTAGAAAACATCCGGAATCATGTTTTAAAACGATTATTGCCGATATACCTCTGATGATCACCAATGTTTATCCTGATGAGGACAAAAGGCCCAAAGGTCCCAACGATGTCAAACGCTGGCAACCTGAAAAAAAAAAGAAAAAAGTTCAAACAAACCATACCCAGTAAGAAAAGTAATCGGGACCATACTTAACTTGATTTTCATTTGAAACACTTTGGGCCCTTGTCCATCAGTCTACAAAATAAAATAAAAGTTTAGAAAACATCCGGAACCATGTTTTAAAACGATTAATGCCGATATACCTCTTGATGATCATCAAAGTTCATCCTGATGATGACAAAAGGCCCAAAGGTCTCAACGGTGTCAAACGCTGCCAACCTGAAAAAAAAGAAAATAGTTCAAGTAAACTATACATAACAACATACTGAATTGGGACCATGCTTACCATTTGGCCCGTTTGATGTCCTTTGGGCCCTTGTCCATCAGTCTGCGAAAACAAAAAAGTTTAGAAAACATCCGGAACCATGTTTTAAAACGATTATTGCTGATATACCTCTCGATGATCATCAAAGTTCATCCTGATGATGACAAAAGGCCCAAAGGTCCCAACGTTGTCCAACGCTGGCAACCTGAAAATAAAAAAAAACAGTTCAAGTAAACTATACACAACAACATACTGAATTGGGACCATACTTACCATTTGGCCTGTTTGATGTCCTTTGGGCCTTTGTCCATCAGTCTGCGAAAACAAAAAAGTTTATAAATAGTATATGGATAAATGTTTAAAATGATTAATGTTGATATACCTTTCGATGATCGCTAATTTTCGTCCTGATGAGGACACAAAGGCCCAAAGGTCCCAACGATGTCCAACGCTGGCAACCTGAAAATAAAAGAAAACAGTTCAAGTAAACTATACATAACAACATACTGAATCGGGACCATACTTACCATTTGGCCCGTTTGATGTCCTTTGGGCCTTTGTCCATCAGTCTGCGAAAACATAAAAAAGTTTAGAAAACATCCAGAATCATGCTTAAAAATGATTAATGACGATATACCTGTCAATTATCATCGATGTTCATCCTGATGAGGACACAAAGGCCCAAAGGTCCCAACGATGTCCAACGCTGGCAACCTGAAAATAAAGAAAAAAGTTCAAGTAAACTATACATAACAACATACTGAATTGGGACCATACTTAACATTTGGCCATTTTCAAGTCCTTTGGGCCTTTGTCCATCAGTCTACGAAAACATTAAAAAGTTAAGAAAACATCCGGAACCATGCTTAAAAATGATTAATGCCGATATACCTGCCGGTTATCATCGATGTTCGTCCTGATAAGGACACGTAGAAAGGCCCAAAGGTCCCATCGATGTCCATTTCCGTCAACCTGAAAAAAATAAATAACATACAAACAAACTATACATGGCAAGCCCAGGAATTGGGACCGTACTTAACCTTGTTCTATGTGATGTCCTTAGCACACTTTAGGGCCTCTGAGAACCGTTGTCCCTCCATGATTCCTTAAATGAGATAAAAACAAAGCCGAAGCAACGCGAAACAACCGAAAATCCGCCCACCAATTCGCATATACATGTATATGACCTTACTGGGTCCATTACTCGGTCGTACGGTAAGGACCTTTCAGGGATTTTTAAAAATTGCTCGTCAGCAAAATCCATACTCGGCATCTTTGGCCTTTCAGGAAAAGTTTGGTGTTGAAGTGAATCTTTTGCACCAAATCTTGTACCGAGGTGTCTTGGCACCATAAGGATATTTGTATCGTCACATCGGCATCGTGACTTCGCAATTGCGGACACAATTTAGGGATCATCCTGAAACCATGTGAAAAAGTTCATCATATGGCAGTACGAAGGTGATCGAAGGGTGTCTTACAACTGATTCACGGCGATAAGGCATTTCGGAGTCGACATGAGAAAAGTAGACCACAGAGTGATCAAAGGGGTCTTACATCGAAAAGTGAATCTTTTGCACCACATCTTGTAACCGAGGTGTCTTGGCACCATTAGGATGTTTGTGTCGTCACATCAGCATCGTGACTTCGCAATTGCGGACACAATTTAGGGACCATACTGAAACCATATGAAAATAGTTTATCATATGGCAATACAAGGTACAGACAGGAGCAGGCACCTCCTGTTATCAATTGTGTCACCAACTCATAGTGAAAGTCGTGGCTTGCCTTCTTCGTAGCATTCACATGGTGATATTCTTCGTGACATACGTACGTGTCACTATTCCATAATGTGAGGCGACTGCTTATCATGTGAATCCCATGAGTTAAAGTTCCTTAGCCGGAGGAGCGTAAGAGAGGACGAAGAACATCATACGTCAACTAAGTCTGAGCAGACTGAGCTTATCATGACTTCTTAGTGATCTTGTTCATGACAATCATGCCATGGCACCATAGTGACATTCAAGTAATAATCTTTTTGCTAGCGATATTTGTGTTGCGACTCCGTAGTTATAACTGCGCAGTGATCTAGTGCCTTCATATAATTCCTTTTCGTGAAGTAGATATCTTCTTCGTGACATTTAAGTAGTGGTCGTGTAACATTAAATCCGTATTTTAATTCCGTGGTGGTATTTATGTTGCGGCATTAAGTCACCATGATGTGGTGATCTTCTTTGTGAAATTGTAACATTCGTGCCGTGACACTCGCGTAACGTCGCGTCGTGATCTTCTGTGACACTGGTGGCGCCTAGAGCAAAACGCCCAAATTTGCGCCCCAATTTCACCCCCCCCCCTTTCCCCCATCCTTAATTTGCATTGCAGTGCCACACTGACATTTGATGTAGTGACATTCACTGAAATACGATTAAACTTTCGATGTCATGACATTCACTGAAAATACGATCAAATTTTCACAAAACGAATAAAATCGCGCAACATAATACACGATTTTTACAACTTGAGCAATTGGTACAAAAATATTGATAATCAAAAAGGTTAGTAAAACGAGACAAATACAGAAATTCAGAAATGCACTTCGAATTCTTTGAATTCCGATCGAGATCTTCAAGGTCATCTGAAAAAATTCTAAAACATCAACAAATTCATCAAGTTTTTGCTTAACATTAATTTATAAAACGCAGAAACCCATTGAAATACAAAGTATTTCTTCATGAAATACATAACATAAATAGTAAATAAATAAATAAAAAATGTGAATCATAAAATAACTTACGTTTTGTGAAATACGTCCTGGCACGACACGGTTTGAAATCCAATGTTTTTTGTGCTACAAGAAAAATATCAAGAGAAATCGGCAACAAAGTTCTTGTGGCTAGAAACTTTGCTTTGCCGAACGGAAATGAAGCAAGATCTTGGCTGCTGAAGATAAAGTCGTAAGATACATAAACAGAGCCGACAGCCGATCCGGCTGACGGCTTACAGTTTTGCTGAAAGT
>JAQGBW010004983.1:0-12776 GCA_034698625.1 Julus scanicus
TTCGCCACCAGCGACACTAGCGCCACCTGGTGGCAGAATTTGGAACTTTACGCCGTATAGGTGCTGTATACTACTTATATTCCATTCTTGTATTATTTCATCGAAGTGTAACCCGTGTGCATGGTTCAGTTTTAAAAACGCTTTAAGCCTGATTTTCATGTTTATTTTTCATAATCTATAGATGCTCATACAAAAACTGCGCAATCAAAAATGTAAACAATACATTAATATACTGCATGTAATAAATTATAACAATACATGCAATAAATTTTTAGAAAAAATAAGAGAACAAATAGTTTGCAACTTGCATGCAAATTTACTATAAGTTGACTGCTTTTCAAATAATTGTAGACATAGATCATGGAAAACAATAACCAGAAAATATATCAGTTCAAGACCAGTTTCTCATCAGTTTTTGAGTTTACGAACAAGTAAACAACTTGTTTCATAAATCGACCCAATCAAACAATGAATTCTTAATTCGTTTTTTTTTTTTTTTTTTTTATTTTTTTTTTGAAGAATTAAGTTTTTTTACAGATATACAGAATGAGGTTCTCGATAAAACTTTTAGAAAACAAAAACGTTCGTAATCATCCATTGTGATTATAATTTTTTGTAATCAAGTGCATTATACGTTTTGAGTACATTAACATGCAATTACTTTTGTAAATTTTGTATTCAAATTACTCTTTGTACTCGGTATTCTTTTACTCGCTACTCAAATTCATTTAATGTACTCAATTACTGCCCAACACTGCCATATATACAGCATATTCGTCAACTTTTATCAAAATTTTCTCATGGGTTAGTCTGCTTTCAGTGTCTTTCACACACACCTTGTATACAAGGCTACTATTTTGACTGCAAGGGCCAGCATGAATGAAACCCACTAACAAAATTTGTATATGTCAAGATAATATACGATTATAGTGTAAGTCGTTTCCTCAGAAACGAGTAACTATTTTTAGATTTTACGCAATTGTTTGCTTTTATGAAAACTCCTTTGATTTATGAACATCTACCCACACAGTTTTAGTTTCGAACGCAACCGCAGTATCCAGCCATCAGCCGGCTGGCGGCTTGGTTAAAATTTTAGAACACTTGCTGGCGTTCTATTTTCATTTTAGGCAGATTCCTGTTTCATCTGTTGTTAATCCGTGTTTAATTCAACCATTTTCTTCGGACAAGGTCATCAAGAACACGATTGTTTTGGTAGGGAACAATAGGCATATCCTTTTTATAACCTTTCATTTAAGATGCATAACCCGAAAAGTTGTTTTGTCCAGATGGTAAACTATATGGTCTTGCCCTTTGGCCAAACATAAGCTTACTTTAATTCAAAAAACAAAACAACTGCTATGAAAGTTGTTCGTGACAACGTTTAGTTTTATAAATCATCTGGTATTCAAGTTATTCATACTACTAAAAAATTAGCCTGCAGCCAAATTTCCGGTCTCATGGCAACTGCTTTGAATTTCATTTTATGGTTACACAAGCTGGTAAGAAGTCTGAAAAACGAATATTGTAAAAATCTAGAGTTGAGTCCGCGTATAAGGTCCATTGGTTTCGTTTGCACCTGTTGTTTCAAAATCCGGCCACCCCTTAGGTTTTAAAAAAAATACATTCCATGCAACATTATTCTAAACTATTTGGACGAATTGTTTTACTTGATGGCAAATAGTTGTTGAAACGGGAGTAGCTTTCTAATCTTTACTATTGCAGCTATCCACTTTATGGCCATTTTAAGGGGGTATTAAATTGAGCAACTGCCATATTTCTTGAAGAAGAATGACTCGTTTGGTAATAAGTAAAGCGTGGACGGTGAAATAGGGTGGGTTCATAAACTAGAAACTATACGACAACGAAAATAATGAACCAACGTATAGGAGTAATTTCACCGCATTTTCAATTCCTTCCCAAACTAACTTCTTCAAAACTACCGAAGATGAAATCAGAAATAAATTCAGCCCAAAGAGTCGTTTTTATTTTATCATTGTCGTGGTTGTCATATTAAGAATCGGTCAAGCTTACAAGAATTATTTTTCTGAGGATCCTAGCTTTAGTTTCCTCAAATTTACCCCTCGAAGATGGTGCAAGTTTACATATCGTCTCTTAAACATATGCACCCTATTTGGCGCCGAAACCCAGCTTGAATGACAGACTGGAGACAAACGTTTTGTTTCTCTGATAATATACGATTATAGCATAAGTGGTTTCCTCCATTGTCTATTTTTAGATTTTTATTTTTTGCGTTTGTAATACCTTTGTTTTACAAACATGTTGTCCGAGAATTTGGAAGTTGCCAGCCGCGAACTTATTTTCAACGTAAGCTTTTCTAATCTTTGGGTTTTTTCATATGGTTTTTGCCTTTGTTGACCCTCGTTAATAGGCGTGAAACCGCGTTTTCGTATTTTTTTTTTTTTACTCTTCTGGCAGTGTGGGGGAAAAGGCGAAATACAGGACCAAGGTCAGGATTGCAGAGCCCTGGTTTGATTTGTAGTTCGACCTAAATAGCGCGTTTAAAAATGACTGCTGTAAGTAAGCCTGTAGAAAAAAAGCGTTTTATAAATCATGATTAATTAGAAAATTCAGTGGGGATCGGTATATGTTTCCTGTCTCTGAACAAAGCACCTGTGGATTCAGGCTTTGGGGTTTGAATGACGTCATATCGCTATTGCTGAATATAACTCAACAACTAAACTGGATCAATGAGATTTGATGGTATTTACTGACATATTCATTTGTCATAATTTAACCTATTTAGTATGTGGTGATGGCATGTAAAGAAGGTTATGTATGTAGAATAATGTCTAAACTTTATATCAATTATTTAATAAATACATACGTCTATTCGATTTTAAAGCTTTCTCTTCTTAATATGCACATCTATGACATGAGATGTCCCAGCTTCATGCCCAAATACAGCGGAACCTGTCTAAATGCATCCTGGGTAAATGAATAACCTCTCTAAAAGCATAAAATGTGCTGGTCTCGACTTGACAAATCGTACCGTATACATATAATTAAATGAACCTGTCTAAAAGCATATTTCTCACCGATCCCAAGAGTATGCTTTTATACAGGTTCTACTGTAATTCATATTTGCGATATGAATGTGGGTTTAGAGTTAAGGCCCAGGCTACTTCGTGATACCACTACAACACCATAAGCCATAAATATACCCGCAACGTAATTTAAGACGGATACAAGCTACTAGGGTCGTTTTTTTACGACAACTTTATGCTCCCCTAGCAACCCACGAAGTCTCCAAGTAAACCCAAGAAAGACGCATATAACCCTCCCTATAGTTTTAAGTTTAAATATTCGTCCATGGTCGCATTCGGTCACCATGGCAATGACCTTGACATGGTTCCAAGGTCGCTGCAATTGAAATCCTGAAATTGGATGAGTGTTAGGAGGTAACCTACTTTTAGATGCTATTATGTGGCTTGGAATTACTTGTTGCATAAAAACGCAAGGTAAAAATACTTGAGGCGAAGCCATCTAAAGGATGGCATACACAAGCCTCGTTTTGTAAAAGTTGTAAGGGTCTATTGATGAATAAGACAAAGGATGATATATATGTATGTACATGTAAACGTACAATTATTGGATTTGATATATATATAGTATACAGTACTTTAGTCTTCATGTATACAGTTTAAAAACTTCATATACATATACGTGTTTCACAATCTTCTCTAAAACATGGACAAAGGATGCTCGTGCTACTGTAGTTGAACTAGTATAAGTTTTAATAACATTCAGAAACCTAAAGTTTGGAAAATAGTTCCACAACAGGGGTAATCAAACAGACCCCAAAATTTCGCACGTGTCTGCAGTTTATAATCAGTTAATTGGGGCTATTGTACATGTGCTGACCTTCTAATTGGTTGGACCTACTGCAAAGGGGCTTGTAGAAGTGCTGGGGAAAAACGGTTTTAACTGCAATCAGCTCTTGCAGTCTATCTTGGCAGGCCTGAGCAAGCTGCATTTGTGCCCATTTCACAAAATACACTCAACTACTTGTGGACTCTAAAAGAGCTGATTGAGTCTAATGCGCAAGTGCACCATATGTGGGCCAAATGCAGATAGTCCAATTGCCCAAGTGAAAAGTTCGTTTGATTACCCCTGTAATAATGGTAAGTTGCTAAAAACGTGCATTGCTTTGTTGCCTTAATAAAGAAGTCCACCATACAGAATATTCTGCTGCAAATCAATGTTTTTAGCACGATTTCATGGCATAATAGAATGGCCCTTAACTAGCACATTGCACATACTATACTTAATTGTACTTCAAAACTGTTTTATTTTGAAACTTTGAATGCGACAAACATGATATAGTAAAAGATATTCATGAAGTGATTGATGGAAATTCTGAGAAATTAAAAACGTTTTATAAAAGTACAATGCGCAGTTTTGATATTTGGATAAAGTTGAAATATATATCTATATATAATAATACCGTAGCATGTAGATCTCCCTTTTCTGGACAAGCTGGACGTTGCACACAAACAAAACAATACACCAAACTGCTCAGTTTGGCGTCGCATTTTGGCATGTGGAAGCCAATGTGGAAGCTTAATCCCTATAGGGCCAGTATGTATTATGGTGTAGCAATATGGCGGCAAGGCAAACTAGCATAATTTATTATATGGTATAGTCATTAGCGCCTATGTGTTTTCTATCTGGACAAGAGTAGCAATATGGCAGCAACCTTCACATTTAAAAAATCTTAAACTATAAATATGAAATGTAAGAAATATCATACACTTAGTTATGTGTAACATGTGTGTAATTGTGTGTTGCCCTGTTAGCTCAGTCGGTAGAGCATTGGACTTTAAATCCAAGGGTCATGGGTTCAAGTCCCATATCGGGCGTTTCTTTTTTAATTTTGTAATGCAATTATTAATTGCTACGAAACCTACTTTACTGTGATCATTTACCATTAAAAATAAAGAATAACGTTAAAAAAATTTCATTACATTAGCGTCGACCATCTGTGAAAGATACCAAGGTCTGCTATAGACATTTCATGGTTTTCCTATATTTATTTTTAAAACAAATAAAAAACAATTAAAAAAGCTATGACTGATGTAACAATAATGAGTTCAATTAACTCCAATCCAACCACTTACTGTTGTGCTAATGGAGCAACCTTTACACCTTTCGTTTAATTCACGCATTTTCTTATTAACATTTACTACGTTTAATATTGCAGTAAAAATAGTTTGCATATCTTGAAGTTTAATCGAAGTATTGTTAGTTCCCGTGATTTTCACGGGTTACCAACTAGTGATGTTAGAATTGGCAATGTGAGTATAAACTTTAAGGTGATAAATGCCAAAACATGCACAGGAGAGAAAAAACTGATTTTGGAATAAAATTAGGGTTGAAGAACTGTAGTTGAATAAATTTACTGGATTAATTCGCATTTGTCATGATACCAATTATTTTTTTTTTCAAATTTTAGGTGACAGAATGCAATCGCTAATGAATGCTCAAAGGGGAATCCAGGGCAGGCCACAACTAATTGCTGAAGCCCCAGATGACATCGTCGAGATTTTCCCCAACGATGATGATTTCTATAAAGGGTTGACCTTTGACACCGGTAAGTTTCACTGTTTTTTTTTCTAAAATGACTTGACCTGGGCTATGGCACGCTTGTACGTGCAAGTAGAAATGTTAATATCAAGTTGGATTGGCTTGTGCAACATAAAATCAATTTATACATAACATCAAGATCTGGTTAAAGAATGATTAGGTTTCCCAATGCATACTAAAATTATGTTATTGAAGATATGTAGCATTTCTGTTACATTTACAGAATGTTGGTAATTGTCCTTCATTCTGTGTAAATCGTGAGGTACTCTTCTGGACCAATCTAACCTCTAGAATTTGAGTCATCCTACAAGGGTTCCAATAGGAGTTCAGTGTTCCAACATACAAATGCAGTGCAAACCAGAGTTGTGCAGCCAGTTTAATTTACGTATTCGACACTTTCTAGAAATACACGTTGGTTAAATTTTAGGCGTTAGTTCACTGCTCCAGTAATTTTTGCTAAATGATGATCTCAAGAGAGATTATCAGTAATATAAACACCCAAATACTCACGGCAAAGTTGTACCCCACCCAAACCATATTTAGGAGGGCAACTTTTTTGTTTACAGGAGACAAAGCATTACATATATTTCTCTTTAATGGTACATGTAAACATTGGTAAGAGATGCATTATACTATTACGTATATATATATATATATATATATTTTTAAAAATGCAATAAATGAAACTTATCAATTTTACAAACTTATTTGTATATTTAAATTTTTCACGCTTTTGTTCAATTGATTCTACAAAAGCTTCACATACATTTTTGCAGTAAGTACAGCCTCTATAAAAGCAAGATTATCGACACTTTTTGATGATGCAGTTAAACCTGTCTATAAATGCATCCTGTTATTCCTGTAGTTTGTAAATGAAATAACCTCTCTAAAAGCATATACATATATACGCTGCAAAAACTAATGCTCTTTGTAGCATTCATAATACAGTACAATACTTCGATCTACAATGCATGCTTGTAAGTTTGGATAAAAATCATGGCATGCTCAGAATCGTACATGCTAACTAAGTTTATGGAATTATACTTTTTATTTATTTATTTATTGTTGTATAAGAACATAATAATACAGCAATAATCAACACTTAAGGAGCAAAAATACAATAATAAGATATTGATGAAAATTTAAGGATTGAGTCAAATATTTAGTTAATATTATCCCAGGTTAGCAATTACATAACTTTTCAAAATTGATTGTTCCCCTGTTGTCATGCTTTGGTGTATAGCAACTGCATTTCACTCTTCTAAAAGCTCCTGAACACGCTATTAGATATCCAGGTTTTGGTGCAACCAGCCGTAATTCATTTTTAATTTTACCTTAAAGAATATTATATTGTTTGTTTATATTTTCTACGTTGACTGAAAGACTGCTCCGCCCAAGGATCGAGCAGTCACGAAAATACGTTTCAAGCGGTTGGCAGATTCTAGTTAGGATGAATAATTAACCCTAGGAGACCATTTTTTTCCCCGTAAGGGGGCGAAGGGGTAATTTATTTTAGCCCCCTTATCCGCCATCAAGTCCCGGACCTATAACGGTGCATGCAGAAAACCGTCTCAACCCTATTAACCCCTCGCAAAAATTCCCAAATTGCCAGTGCAACGCACGCCCCGGTTTTTAATACATGGTTTGGGTAATCCCAACCATTAGGCCCAGAAAGTAAATAAATAAGGTGCACCAAAAAAGCAATCCTTTTTTGGGGATTTTTATCAATGAAAAAAACTAGCTGTTAAACCTGTTGGAAATAACCGAACGAAAACGAACCTGCTTTTTGTCCTCCCGACCCCACTTGCTGCAAAAATATCCAAATTTTAGTGAATAAAATACTGTGCTTTTACCGCTATAGGTGCCCCAACTTCGGCCAAAAAGTTCCGATTCACCTCCAATCGAACCAATCCTTCATCAGCAGGACCGGTCAGGCCACATGTACTACTACCACCAAGGTATAGTAAACAATTAATAATAATAATTATATTAACAATAATAATAGTAGCAAGTGAATATTTGGCGAAAAATTTGACCCAATGTTTTAATTTGATGAAATATTTTAAAACCTTTTTTCCAGACCGATGTATAACCCCATGCGGTTCCAACAAGAAACTCCAAAAATCGCATCTTATGGGATTTCGTCCACAAACACCAGTTTACGGTTTTCTGGCCCAGATTCAACTCAGCATTTGACCACCATTCCGTTCACCAACGAGAAACCATTGTGCTTTCTGACTGCGCCAATAGGCGCCCTCAAACAGTGGATGAGATACCGTGCCGAATTGCCAACCCTAGTAGAGGTTTTTGGTGAGTCTCATGAAATTAGTACAAATAGTTCAAAAGTACAGTAATTGACTACTTTCTTAGATTTGTACACTTTCAATGGACAATTATTTAGGAAACTTTGGCAAAGTTAAAACAAAACTGGTTGTGCATGTTCAGTTCTTTCAAAAACTGAGAAAAAAACAACAACAACTAAATAATTGAGATTATACACTGAATTAAAAAAAATACTAGGTCACTTTTGATAATGAAAAAAATAGTTTAATACATAAATATTGCACAGTAAGGTGCCCAGAATTTTTTTTTTAAACCTACAAAGGCAATTAATTATCCCATAAATTTCCAAACGCCCATCTCGCTACCAATTCCACGCCATTTTCCTTATCTTTCTGATCAACGGAAATTTTCTGACCTCGAAAGGAGTTTTCAGCATAAAATAGGCATTTAACACAAAGTTTGGCAAAATTCCCGACTTTCTCGAGTTTTTTTAAATTCAAGTATACATTTGGGACAGGGCAAACGTACATTTCTTCTATATATAGTGTCTATAGTTCCCCTTTCACTGACCTTAAAACTCAATTAAGGACTTTAATATCATAATGGTTTTAGAAACTTAATACGAACATTATGCGAAGTCTCCTTCTTTAAAATGATACACCTTTGTGGTAAAATTTGACCGTGCAGACAAAAATATTGTTTCTATTTTTATGGTTTTAGGAGTTCTGCAAAGTGTAAAGCCTGATCCGAAAGACCCCACCGTAAAATGGTTAAAGCTTAAGGATGGAAACCTGGACCTGGATTGCACTTTCTGCGAAATGGTAAGCCACTGTTCGAATGATACATAAGTTTAATTAAGTTATTCAAATTGTATTCACCTAACGCGTACATATATATACATAGCTCGAAAATTTTAAAATTTCCTATGGTTTGGTTTTTAGTATGAAGTAATGACATACCAGAAGTGAACCAAAAGCGATGTCGATGCATTTTTATACAAATTTGAAAAGAAATTTCCCTAGTTGAATGTCATTTTCATTTAAGCCGCTGGATTTTTAAGTCCACTATAAAACCTCTTTATTTGAAGTAAAGCCATTTTTTTTTCTTAATTTTAGGATCGTGAGTGTCCCAAGCTGACTCCACAGCAGTGGTGCAGGTATAGGACAACCACATTTTTTTAAATTTATACACCAGGGGGCCATGGGTTATGACATTTTTTGGGACGGTACCGATTACCTTACACATTTCCTAATGGCCGTTTGGGAATCGAGTGCACAATGCTCATCTTCGTTAGGATTGGAGGTTGGTGAGGGCATCACATGATGATCCTGCCTTCCCCCGTCCCCCGTCCCCATTTCCGAATAGCGGTTATTGATATGGCCCGCTATATTTCTGCTGGGGCCTGCAGCCTTAAATGTTGCAGAACATTGGCCACTACAGGGGGTGCCAGTATTTATGATTTTAACCTTCGACCCTACTGATTAATCAATGCTTGAATTCCAAGAATCCTAACTTGGCTGACAATGAACATTCGAAAGAATGACAACTGACTGTGCAGGTATCTAACGAAATCTTAACTAATTTGGTTGTTACGTTTCATACTTGTATTATCACGAAAACTCCTCTTGTTGTGGTGCTCCAAATGCAGTGGCGGCTCATAGAAAAAATAAGTGGGGGTGCTGCGAGTAACGCTGCGGTGTAATGCTGTGAAGCACGCCAGTCGCGTCTGCGGGAGCGACAGTCCTCTCTTGCTCGCAGCCCTGCAGTGTAATGTCGTGATGTCGGTGGTAGCATCTATGGGATATAATATGAAATGCTGTTTATGGACCTAATGTATATAATCAGGGGTACTCAAACAGAACCCAACGTTTCGCACATGTCTGCAGCTTATTGCCATATTCTCATTATCCATACTTTTGTGGATTTTGGTGCCACGCGCATGTGCATTAATGCTTATGAGTAGATGTGTCGCCTCTTTTGTTTTTAAGCTCCGCCCTTAACACACAACGTCCGAAATTCTGTTCGGCATGACTTTTTCTGGTGTGCGGAAGTTGGAACATAACACAAAACATGGCTGTCCTACCTAAGCTTTTCCACATGGTTTTAAAATGGCCTTCTAATTGGCTGGACCTACTGCAATGGGGCTTGTAAAAGTGCTGGAGAGAAAAAGGAGGTTTTAACTGCAAGTTGCTCTTGCTGCCCATCTTGGCAGGCATGTGCAAGCTGCATTTGTGCCCATTTCACAAAAGACACTTAACTTGTGGACAATACATGGACAATGCAACAATGGACCAAATGCAGTTAGCCCAACTGCCCAAGTTCCTTGAGTACCCTTAATATTTCAACCCAGATTGACCCCTGTTTAGCATCGTGTTTTTTAAAATTCTAAACTAGGTCTAAGCAAGAATCATATTTACTTTGGTCATCAGCTGGACGCTGATAACTTTCAAGCTGGTTATTAATTCTTGTTTGTTCAAGATTGGCCGTTTTCTTGATAAGAATTCATAACGTGTTGAAAAAGCCAAAATGGCTTGCTTGTTGATTAGTTTTTGCTTTTTTGACCATCAAACGTATTACTAAAATGAGAATCCTAGCTACATTGATAATGAACAGGCTGGGCCGGGAATGAAAACTTGCTTGGTGATCAAGATTAGTCCCAACCAGCTTTTTTATTGCCATTAAGTGAAACTTGTTTTGAACATGAAGTGAAAGTTGCCTGTTATCATGATTAATCATTACTAGTTTGGTTATGAACATGGAGGAAAACTTGATTTATACTGTAAAGCCTATAACTAAATTGCTGAGCAAAATTTGCTGTATGGAGAAGTTGGAGAACCTTATTCTTCTAAAGCAGGAGTCGGCTAACTTCACATGTCCACTTTTGCATTTGATGTTGCCCCTTCAACACCATGGAATATGTAATTGTAAACATTAAAAAAATCATTCAACATTTTGGCATAATTTTATGCCAATCACTTCAAATGGAATCCACTTACAATATGGCCTGTATACAATTCAACTGAGTACCCTACAGTCAGCAAATAAATGCCATATGGTATGAGGGTCGTACCCAATTTAAACCCATAGGTAACTTCGCGTCTGGACCACAACATATCATGTACAAAAATTTAAAGTATCATTTTCGTCAAATTTTAGTATTCAGTATAGGTACCAAGGAATTCTTAAGGTTTATTATAGGTATACAAATTTAAAACTTTTTTAAAGAAAGTTTCACGGTTTCTTTTATGTTTTTTATTAGTCATCAAATTCCATGTTTTTTGTAGATTGCGGATATGTATCTATGGAGCAAACGTTTACAAACATAAAAAAGTTAATTAAAATGTACTAGACTTGTTTAACTCGTTAGAAAAATATAATTGAAAAATTATCAAATCATAACACACATCGTTGCTGTATTCCTTTTTTTTACATGTTCATTAGCAGATTTTCTGCTAAAAATGAGCTTAAATTACTAACGTTGCTTCTTTGGAAAATTTCTCAAGGACGATACCTTGATACCTAAAAAATACTATTTATCTGCTAAAATTAAGCCTTACATTTTAGTAAGGGAAGTCACTGTTCAACACTATTTGCGATTTCTATAAAGTTTTAATAAACAGCTTTAATGGTGTATATATATATAGGCAAACTTTTTTGCAAATTTGTTTGAGCAAACCTTGAGTCCGATGGAACAATTTGCTGTTAGTTAGTTCACACTAGACGAAACACATAACTGAAACAGGGTTTCGCAAATATGTTTGTGATATGTGGATGCTCACCAGATTTCTGCAACCAAGTTTCATGAAACTTTTGGCCAAAAGAGCGTGTTTCCGTGAAACATTTTGATGATCGCTCAAGAGGCGGTGAAAATCAAGGGAAATCAATGAAACGACTTTGTTTCATGGTTAAGGCGCTCCTATACAAGGTCTTTATAATCAAGTGCTACGAGGCGAATGCCGTTTTTTGTGTTCACCCTAGTTCACCTGTTTATGGAAATATGTTCACGAAACCACGTTTCCACAAATACTAGGTTTGCAGAAACTTTATTTCAGTTTCGTGTTTCATCTAGTGTGTACTAGGCATAAGGAATATAAACATTGCGTGTAGGATTAGTATGGTGTTTATATCCGCCTTAACTTAAGAGAGCATTGCACCCCCATAAAACATTCGAAGGAAAGTTTTGTCAAAAATAATACATTTAGCAGTAAATTAATTTTTGCACCACGTGCATAGAAAAAAGTCATATTTTTTTAAGTTGCTATCGTCATCATTAAAAAAAACCATTTAACTGATTTATTTTTTGCAAAAAAATACGTCAGAATATGTTAACATGATAACATTTTTTATGAAAAGCTAAGAGTGAAAATGACAAATAATGTCTTACGGCCGGCTTCATCAAGCTTTTTAACTTTAATGTGCATTAAACGGGCTGTTGATTACAGATTAGTTCTTGGAGAATTTCTATAAAGTCAATTATCATTTTAATATATAAGATTGAAAGTTTCAAGTGACACAAGTGTTTGATTCTATTCCCTTACCCTGCAAGTCTTGTAATTAAATTTTAAAAAAATTCACTCAAATTGGACATTGAATGTCGAGTTGTATAGCGATTTTGATATAGTAGAGAGATTTAGCAAAAAAAATCACCGTTTTTTTTACGTCATTATTTAGAAACGCGCATGGGTAAGGGGGGACAACCGTATTTTTTTTAAAATTGCACATATACCTGAAAAATGTGAAAAGTTTGCATAGAACGTTTTCAACGGTTGAACAAATTTAACGTGCTTTAAACAGTCTGCGCATGACGGATGAAAACTTTTACATGGGACGGAGCCCTACCGTCAAATTGCATGCTAAACGTTTATTGAACGCCAAATTTGACCGTTTAA
>JAQGBW010004984.1:0-12773 GCA_034698625.1 Julus scanicus
CCCATACAAATTATCCCATAGACTTTTTGTGAAGCCGTTTTGAAATCCGCCATTTTGAAATGATCAGTAGTGATCGGCCTTTTTTTGTGGGAAGTAAAACTGGTCCCCGGGAACACTCCCCGGGGACTTCCCACAGCGTTCAGGGAAGTGGTTAGTGATCTATCACTTCCCGGGAGGTGTCCCTGAACGCGCCCAATGGAACCTCGCGCCCTGCAGACTTTTTAATCCCCTCAAATAAAAAATTGAAACTGGTTATGTTCTGCCAGTGATTAAACATATGCCTGATTTGAATGATAACCTATATATAATTAATTATTTGCAGTGCTTTAGCATAGCGTTGCATATGTTATTGTTCCATATTAGCTTTTAACTTAGTGATTTGCATTAATTTTTAACAAACTTGGTGCATTTAAAAGTTGTCTTCTTTTAATTGTATTTTTGCCTGAAAAGTTAAATTCCGAACCCTTTATAATTATTACACAACTTCTTAAAGAAGTAGACTATTTTCAGGAAATATACCCAACTTTACAAGAAGTTCAGTAATCTTAAAGTGTCTTGTCTGTTATCCAATCGAAATAAACGAGAAACAAAAAAGTCAATGAAGGCAACTTCCCAATTTAAAACTTTTTCACGAAAATAACAACAATTGGGAAGGAGAAATGCGTATTTGTTTCAAAATAAAAAGTCAAGCAAAATGCAATGGCTTTGATTTATTTTCTTAACATTACTAGCATTAACTTGGACTTAATTGTCATTTATTAATTGTTCGTATTTTATATGTTAATAAAACATGCAGATTTTACGGTTCTTAGTACGAGGTTCTATAGGTTCTAATAATAAAATGTAATGTTTGAAATCATCTTTTTTCAAAAAATCTGTTATGAATTGAAACTGTCATGAAAATCATTACAGGAAACCTTACAGTGCTTAACACTACAAAAACAAATCTCTTAATTTAAGACTCTTATACTTGTAGACGAAATCGAAACTTTTTATGCGTCTTAAAATAAGGCACTTTTAGCGCCCTTTTTTTAAAATAAGACATTTTTTGCGTCTTATTTTAGAAATAAGATACTTTATGTCTTAAAAAGATGCAATCGAATAGTTCATAAATATTCTCTAAGCATGTTGGCTTTCTTAAGACATATTTCTTAAAATGTTTGAAAAGTGTGCATACTAATTTCATAGAAAATGCCATAGTTGTGGTCATTTTTTTATATACTTATTAATTTTATATATATATGCTAGTAAAAATCTCTATTTAATCTTAACACAAATTTTTCAAAGCACACCTTCCTTTAGCAACTTTGTTAAAAATATGTTTACTTTTAAGAAACCGCTCGGGAAACTTAAGATCTTAAATTCAGATCTTAGGTCTTACCTTCTTCAGGCTCAAGTATGAATGGCATGGTCCCTTCTAGGTTTCTTTTGCTTGGTTCTATACTACTTGGATCTTCCTTTTAAAGAATCAAAGAAAATGAAATTTATCTAATCATGTACACATTCTGATTATTCGAGCTACTAGTTAATCGTTGCATAGGAGTTTTGAATTTCACAACTTACCTCTAAAGCTAAAACTTCGTCTTGAAATCGTGTCCAAATTACGGCCATTAAACAAAATTTTATCAATTTACACATTTTTAAATATTATTTGAGAACTTGAAAGTTAGAAATAACTAATTTAAAACACTCACACCACTATAAAGTCTTAGCAGGAACTGATTCAGATAATCAGATTTCATCAAGTCAGTCAACGTCCACGATACCAATATATAGTTTTTCTCTTTCACCCACTCCACACAAAAAATGGTCAATGGTCAAATGAAAAGAAAATGCATTGACTAATCAGAAGGCAGAGAAGGGGTGAAGGTTAAAAAACTTATGAAACTCAACGATGCAAATACTGTTGATTTTTTTCTTCATCAGATGTCAAGGACATTTGTTTCTAATTCTTTAAAAAATTTGGAAAAGTACTAACTGTATAAATGCAGTTTAAAACGTATAGCAGATTCTGTAACCGATATTGACGATATAGTTTTTTTTAAATATTTTTTTTAAATAAAGTTTTGGAATAAAAATTTGTTAGTTTCTCCAATTTGTTGCTGTTTGTATTCTACCAAAACGTGTAGTTACTCTCATATATATTCCTATTTCGACTAAATCTTTTCAACTTTTCGTTAAAAAACAAGTCGATTTACGCACAAACTTGACCTTTTCATTCCATTTGTGTTTAATAGTAGAAAAAGCACTTTATAATCTTCAAAATATTTGATTATCTTAATTACAATTCTTCCAACATTTCTAAGAATACTCTTCAATTTTTTCAATTAAGTGTGTACAACATTTCTACAAAAAGTGTCAAATTACACAAACACTCATTTTTCAATCAAACTTTTGTTTTAGTCATGGCTATAATCACATTTCTTGGTCCGGGGATATGGTCCAAAAATCGCGGAAAATTGGTGGATTTGGGTTGAAATTTTTAACAAATTTTGGTTTCGGGGATGAGGGGGGGGGGAGATCTATCCCTTTCCCCCAAATATATACGGCCTCGCCTTAACGTGATTTCATTAATTTGATTTCTGAAAGGACGATGAAAGACTTAGTTGATTTCATTATCTTAAATCAGATAAGGATGCAATTGATGAAAATGAACTTTGAATCAGGATGATCTTTCGGTGAATTAGCCGAAAGACATTTTCATTTGGCAAAGACAGCACATTAAGGAGTCTTAGACAAGTTTGCATCGAAGCAAGATAAAATGTCGAGATTTGTAGTTCTGCTATTGCTTTCTTTCTGTTTTTGCTGTTTTTGGTCATTTCCAACAAATATTTCAATTACTGATGAAGATTCTGATGAAGATTTTGATGAAAGTGTAAGTGAAATTAAATTTATTTAATCAAGTAGACAAGTTTTCAACGCATTTTTATATACCATTTATTATTAACTTAATGATGCTCTGAATATTATTAATATATATATATATATATATATATATATATATGTGCATTGGCCATATTAGTATATGTCCCATTAATGGCTGTTGATTATATCTGGAAACATATGATGTAGTAATGATGTAAAACTTGAAGTCATGGACTTTGATGGCACGTACCTTTTAACACTACTTTTACACGTGTAAAAGGACGTCCATCCCCTGCGAAGGCTATAGCTGTAGAAGAGACAAGACAGCAGATCTCAGCAAGAGGTCCCAAACTGACCCGTTGCGTTGCCTGGGACATAGGGCCATCTATCTCCTTGTATGGTGCTGTCTCTTGCGGTCCGTTTGGAGATGACCCAGTTCCGAGGTCCTGAACTGAAATTGCAGCATATCCTTTGTGACGGACTCTCCAATAGAAGGCGCTATACCGTAGTGGATGGTACCACACTACATCAAGGGCTGGATATCAATACTCCTTTTTCAGAGACCACTAATTCATAAGTAGGTCTTTAGCGGCCACCATGATTCCATCTATATCCGCCCCCTTCTCACCAACCCACAACCAGTCCTCTAATGTTTACGTTTCCCTAACTTTCGACCATGCTTTCAGTGCAGGGTAAACGCACATTACATGTCCAAAATCCTCGATGCCCTCCCCACACAAGTCACAAGTGGCATCTACCGGCCGGAACTCCCGCGGGACCTGCGTGCCCCAGAAACGGGATGCGTACCTGAGGGCGCACCACTCTAACAATGGTAATACGCGACATTATTTTAATATATCTAAAAACATCATGGGCATCAAACATTGATTTGGGGAAAAACAGCACAAATTTACTCTGAATTAGAGTGAAGTTAAGGTTACCACAAATGTCAGACAGCAAATGGTAACACCCAGACAAGAGACATGGCAGACAAGAAGTTAGGAAAGTGCAAAGAGGTAATTTATTGACCCAATGAGTCTCAGCTCATCTCTTCAGGTTGTTACAACAATGTTTACAGTATAGTTTTTAAAGGATAACGTAAAATACAAAAATAAACAACATATACATTAATGAGTGGTTGCTGGAAGTTGGGCGGTGGCATATATATATGCTGGCAATGCGGAAAATTAGCCATAAGGTTGGAAGATTATTGCTGATGTTGGTTAGCATAAAGGGTGTTAGTTCCATGGTGTGATAAGGAGTAGCATGGGTGAGTGCGCTTTAGTTTCTACTATTTTAAAATTGTTGCAGGAATAAAGGAGGTGATGCTAAACATGTGGTCTGGTTTCGCATAGAGGAAGGACATGTATGTTGAGGGGTAATGTTTAACGTAGCCATTTTTGGAGCAAGTACTAAATGGGTTTATGCGAAGGTGTAGCACGAATTTTTTTTAAGAAAAAGGGGATATTTTGGTGCGTGTACAGTTGTAAGAGGTGGGGTGTGTGATTTAGGAGTTTGTAGGGGCGGACGGATGCATGGATCTTGGCTGCTATGGAGGTATGTAACCTTGTGTAAGCTGTTTCGAGGGTTTTCTTTCGGAGTATTGCCATTGCTTCAATTGGGTAGTCTGCTAGTGAGAGATCTATGTTTGCTTGGTGTTGTGGAAGTTGAAGCTGTAGTATAAAATGTTTTAAAAGGTTAAAAGTATCAGGGGGTCGATTGAGCCATTAGAGGACTAGGTTGTGGAATAGTGCACAGTCTGTTAGCGGTGTTTTTGCAGCCGCCTCCCAGAGATTAAATGTTAGCGAAAGGAAAGTTATGTTTGTAGGGATTGCCCCGGTCTCGTTGTAAAGGAGGTAAGTCGGTGCGGTTGGGCCCAGTCTGAACACCCTTTGCAAGAAACGCTCCTGGAAAGCGTTCAAGGCGTGAGGAACAATCCAAGCCCACAAAGCTGCGCTATAAGTTATGATAGGTGACAGAATGGATGAGAATAGTGTTAGATGTGATGGGATGTGGTCGAGTCTCCTGTGGATGAACAGTTTAGTCAATATATAAGCTTGGCTATTGAATTTGCTCTTCAGTGCCGTGATATTGGCCTGCGGAGAGCCCATGTGATGGTAAAGGAGTCCACCACCTCAAAAGGGGTCCTTCCCCAGTAGAATGCTCGGTTTGGTGGTTTGCGACGCCTTCAGCTAAAGATTAGGATCTTTGATTTAGCCAGAGTTAAGAAAATGAGGAAGAGGTAGGTCTTTAGGAGGATTGGCATTTGCCTAGAATGCTGCTTCTTAAAATACGATACACCACGCTACTGTATAGTTCTCTTCAGAAGCCAGCCTCAAACAACTTCAAAACTAATTAAGCATTGTTTACCCACAGTGGAGGTCTAAACCATTATGGAAAAAATTGGTTGTAAACTGATGCAAAGTGATGACAAAGTGAAAAACTGAAGAGTAAACTGGTATTAAGACTCCCAAATAACAAAATAGTTATTACGAGCACCATGAGTGTTGCCCTTACAAAATGTTATATACAATGTTTCCAGACAGAGTATCCTACAATTATTATTACAATAGGATAGATATTGGCGGCCATATTTCTGACATAATATGGCTTTGTATATTTTTTACCCTGGGAAAATAAAACGATAACTGAAAAAAAACTGATTACAACAGGAAGAAGATGAAGATGTATACAGCAATACCGAAAATGGATATCACGGTATTTAGTATCTACCTTTCTTTAAATTTGAATAATTTTTCTTTGAGTAAAAACTAAATTCATGTTTCATTGACAAGATTGCAACGAAACTGATGACGATTGTGTAAATGAATTTTACAATTTATTTAATGGTAAGCAACGTCCACTTTTCCATAACAATATCTTCGCGTTTTATCAATTATACTTAATTTTGTAATAAAATATACATTTTGTTTTATTATTAAATTCATTCGCTGTTTACCATATTTTATACACAATATCAAATAAATTTATCTTTTTTTGTATAAATGTATACTTATATTTGTACTAAATTATTCAAATTTTGTTTAAAAGTTATATTCGTAAAATATTCGCATCCTCCGCTATTGTTTTATTTTTTTCAAAAATGACAAGTAATTCAGTCTGTGATTTTACGAAGTAATTAAATTAACGTTCATTATTTATTAATTTGTTTACGACTTTTCAAGAAATGTTCGAGAATGATGTACCTGACATTGGCAACGATACTCGCTCTTTTACCAAGTACAATCAATCGGCACCAATAGTAAGAGTCTGATCATAAAAATATTCATCGAAATTAAGTCACGGATCTTAATGAAAACTAATTCTAAACTTTTTGGTGTTATTTTACAGAGAATCGATAATACTACGATGTTTAATTCCAGCGAATATTTATGGCCAAATGGAATTATTCCTTTCAGGATTAATAAGAATTTTAGTAAGTATCGAATTATAGCAAAAATAAATAAGAATTCATTATTGCATATGTATACTATGTAGGCTTCATGTATAGAAAAATTGCACCATTTAGGCACAAAAAAATAGTATACATTTGTTGCCTGTACGCCAATCCAGTACTTGTACTACCTGCCTGCTTCTATGCAATATAAGTAGCTCCTTAGAGCCTACCCTCTTAACAACAACATGGCGAGATGAGCAGATATTTAATTCAAATTTAATTGAAGGGCTTATTGCAACAATGTGATAAGCCACACTTCGGAAAATGACATTTTTACATTAAACTATTCCTCAGTACTATTTCTTACTAATTGGTTTTTAAATTCTTAAAACCTTCTTAAATTTCTTCTTGACTGAAATACAATACTGTTGCCTACATGAAAATCACAGGGTTTTTTTGTGCTAAAAACGTGATAAGCCACGAGCAAAGATGGTGTGTATGACAATATGTTGCATCACGAGAGAAAATTGTTTGATTTTAGGGATATATTAAGTGAAAATAATAATAGTGAATTTGAAAATGATACAGACCAGGATGTGGATTAAAACAAATAATAAGAACAATATATCGTCTCATTCAAGCTCAGTAAGTTATGAATAAAATAATGTGTCGCTTATCACATTGTTGTAATAAGTCCTTCAATTCTATACTTTTCCTGTGATGTATGGATTTTATTACACTGCACAATATGTGTGCGGTGTTATTTTTGAACAAATGAATATAAACGAATATGTGGGATCCCGTATTTAAAATGTCCGCAAACGTCGTTTAATTATGACATTATTTAAATTTTTTTAGCTAAACTTCAGAAAAAGCACATCCGGGATGCGATCAGTGCTATCGAAAACGCGAGTTGCGTCCGATTCGTCAAATACAACCGCAGGGAACACGAAGGCTATGTTTACATAAACATGGACAATGAGTAAGAATTTAATGTACAGAGGAGTCTCACTTACACGAAGCTCACTTATTCGAAACTTTCAGTCATGCAAACAATTTCTTGTGCCCCCGGCAAAAGTCCATTTAACCCTGTGTAATGCATTATTCGCTTATACAATATTCAGTTATACAAAATTGCCACTTATACAAAGGGTGATTCCTTCCCCCGATGTAATCCCCTCGTGTGAATACTATTCAATTATAAGAAGAGCGTTTTCACATAACTGTGAAGCGTTTCATCTATTCTACACACTAAATCTTTGTGTCTCCTTATGAGACATTTTGCATGTCTTATTTGTAATTTTGTGTCTTTTGTTCATATGTGTCTTTTTTAATGTCTTTTTTTCTCAAGAAAAGTCATTCAACGTGTCTTATTTTAAAAGTGTCTTCTGTTTTGTCTCATTTTTTAAGTGTCTCATATTAAGTGTCTTAATTAATCATAAGAATACATTTAAAGTGTCTCAATTTACATAGGTCTTTTATAATACGTAGCTTGCAGGAAAAACAAATAAGCTAAAATTACAGAGTTTTATAATTAATAAGAAATAAGCACATTTCTGAAGATGTAACTTAAGTTACATGTACCTAATTGTTTGTGATTATGTCAAATACATCTTGTTTTTTTTTGTTTCTTTTCTTATTTGTATGTACATAATTGACACAACTATAAAACATTTTTTACGAAGAACTATTCTCTATTTATTAAAATACAGTAACCTCGAAACCTGCTAGTACATATACATTGTATTCACTTATATGAAGAATGTTCTGTTCACCCTCATATTCGCATAAGTGAGACTCCACTGTATATCGTTATTTTCTAGACATGCGTGACGTAAGTATTTGTTCTTAGCCCTTATAGGCTGATATCAAATATATATTTGGCTTAATTAGCGATTAACACGAGTCATACCTTGCTTCATTAATGCCTGCTCGATCATGGTTTATTCAACTCGCAATTGGATTTTTATTCTAGGTGTAATTATAAAACATTAGGGTAGCAGGGTTGCAAAAGTGGGCACTTGATTTCCCGCATTTTATGGAGGTGTGCCATAACCTAACCTAACGTAACTTAACCTAAAGACACAAATAATTGAAATTGAATTGAATATTAACATTGATGGCATTCTTATGGTTAGGTTAGGTTAGGTTATGGCAAACCTCCATAAAATGCGGGAAATCAAGTGCCCATTTTTGCTACCCTGCTACCAACATTAGTAATGCTGCAATGAGTGTATATTTCCAGCTATAATTTCAAACTAAACGTTGTTAATTAGCCACGTGGTCAGCTGTAAGGTCTTATTCAAATCAAATTGGTTATGCGGGGTACAGTGAACCACGACATTATGGGGTAGAGTGGGGCATGTTCTAGCATACCCCAATTAATGTTTTTGAAAAATATTTGTATATTCTCTCATTAATCATAACTTTAAATAAAAACCACGTTTAAATCTGTTTTAAATTAAAAATTGTTCCCAATCACAGAAAAAAAAACACATTTGGACGAATAAGCAGTGAAAATATAAAAGCTGCTGTAAAATTTGTGTTAATTTTGCGTGGACCACTGTACCCCATGCCATGTCCCACTGTGCCCCGGTATAGGGCACACTTAGAAAAAAACTATAGCTCTAAAACGATAACAAAATGTGTACAAATCCTGAAGCTTCTTATATTACTATGTTATTCTTTTTTAAATGCTATACGAGTTAAATATTCTCCCCCCGAAAAAATGAATTCCAAACAGTGTACCCACTGTGCCCTGGTCTCCCCAACATTGTCAGTTAAAAATCTGCCAATATACATACATGCACATAAATGTGCAATGTTGATATAAAAATGTCTTCCCTATATTAAACTGCTTTCTTCTAAAATCACTATTATATTTTTTCCTTTCTGTATTATTTCCAACAACCCATATTTCCACACAAACCATAACATGTTAAAAAAAAATCTACGACAAAGAACGCGTTATTTGGATCTACATTTATTGCAATGGGAACAATTGATTCAGTTAATAAACATTTCGGTTTACGAACAGGGTCGAGGAACGGATTAAGTTTGTGAATCGAGGTTCCGCTGTATTTGAACGAGTTTATTTAACAAATAACTTATTGTTGGCATTCACTTAAATTGATGTAGTTAACCAATAGTGGTGCATTTATTTATTTTCAATTTGTAGGGATAAACATGGATGTCAGTCAAAAGTGGGAAAAGTTGGCGGACGACAGGATTTGTACCTGGCTCCCAAATGTTTTATTTTTTTTCACGGTGTTGTCCTGCACGAACTGATGCATGCGGTTGGATTTTGGCACGAACACGAGAGGCCAGATGCGGCCTCCTACATCAATATCTCCTTAGCAGGTAAGGAAAGACTTAAACCTATAAATGCCATGCATTATTAATTTTTCAAACACAGATTTGGGCAAAGTAATACAACTATGCTATGCACGACTCTTTTTCAATGAGTCGGGTTTGCAAAGATACTCACAGTTGAATGAGGGAGGTTTGGCTGGGGTTGAGAATTGTTTGGGGTTGCTCAATGGATCAGCAACGGGCTCCTCTCGTCGTTTTTCACTTTGAAATGATACATTTTTAAAATTAATGTATACAATAGAATAGAATAGATAGATGTTTTTACTCCTTTCAAACGGAGGGTCCGAAAATTGGACCATTAAGCACTGATGTGCCACCCTGCGTATAGAGGTGTTTGGGGCGCCAACAGTGTTCTCACCCTGTGTAGAGCACCTATTTCGCAGGGTTCGCCACTGGACTAGTCTATATATATATATAGTATATATATAGTTTTAAAGTCCATCAAATGATTTTCATTATTATTTTTTGAACAGAAACCCAGCAGCTGTGTCAGGGTTTTTACCCTCCAAGTGTTAGGGGTGGGGCCTAGCAAGGGACAGTCCTTGACAACATGTTCTACATCTTCGACAGGGGCCATGCATAATGGGCAGGCTGTTCCCGTACCGTTCCAGCATTTGGTCCTGAAGTTAGTTTCGAGAGAACCGGCCCTTGTCTTAAACAGCAGGTCGCTGCCTGCAGTGTTGTCATAAATGTTTTCCCTGCAAATACGTTTTTTTTTTCCGAGTAGACTAAGAGGGTGCTCTTTGACTGAATGAAGGTCAACTGCAAGTTGACTGCACAACTTTGAAAAAATGTTCGTTAGTTTGCACACGCTGCAGCAGGTGGCAGCATATGAGATAGAAAAGTTGTGAGCGCAAAAATCCAAATAATAATTAAGTAAATATTAATTTTAAAAAATCTGCTATTTTAAATTGAAAAATGGCACGATCAGCACCGGCCTTGTTTTGACTGTGAGTGTCTTTGACAATTTGACCCGTATAGAAAGGGATAGGGTTGAATAGTCCCCCTAAAAACAGAACACTAGAACTATTAAAACAGTGGAAACTCCAACAATGGCAATATTTTTCCTTTATTTAGAAAACGGAAAAGAAAGTCTTAAACGACGAGACTACGGCTACATTCAGGATTCCTGCGAACCGTACGATCCCTACTCCATCATGCATTATGTCATGAACCCTAACATGACTATTCAGATTGAATGGATCAGCAATGATACATTGGAGCATCCATTTGTTGTGGGCCAAAGACAGTGGTTGACGGGCTTTGACAAGAAAAAACTGAATCGGATGTACAATTGCAACATTGACCCGAGTGTGACATCGCAATTTAACGCCCAAGAGATGGATGCAGAAACGCGTGAGACACTCATGTTGGCTTGTAATGAAGGTTATGACGGCCCATTACGAGATGTATGCATGTTTCTACTCGCTGAAATGCATTACTGTCCACCTCAGACTGATAACAAATAGCACAAGTACTCGGGCCTGACGAGAGGATGATGGGGGAGGGGGGGTAAAGGGGGAAAAGGAAGGAGGGAAGGGAAAGAAATACCCCGGGGCCGGGATTTTTAGGGGCCCGGGCCTCCGGCAAATGTGTGAAAAAAAATTTAAATGTTGAAAATGACCTTTTGGAAATATCATTAAAACTGAAAAACGCAATTTTTCTACATTTTTGATATGGTAAAAACTTAATTTTTCTACATTTTTGATATGGTAAAAACTTAATTTTTCTAAGTTAAAAACGCAATTTTTCTAAATTTTGATATGTTAAAAACGAAATTTTTCTAAATTTTGCTATGTAAAAAACGAAATTTATCTAAATTTTGATATGGTAAAAACTAAATTTCTCTGAATTTTGCTATGGTAAAAACGAAATTTTTCTAAATTTTGCTATGGTAAAAACTAAATTTCTCTGAATTTTGCTATGGTAAAAACGAAATTTTTCTAAATTTTGCGATGTTGAAAATGAAATTTTTCTATGGTAAAATCGCAATTTTTCTACATTAAAAACGCAATTTTTCTAAATATTGCTATGGTAAAAACGAAATTTTTCTACATTTTTTCTATGGTAAAAATGCAATTTTTTAAATTTTGCTATGGTAAAAACGCAATTTTTCTATGGTATAAACGGTAAAAAGGTAAATAAGGTAAAAACGAGGATCATTAAACCTCCTCCCATGAAATGTGATGACATATACGGCATTGCCCTCCTCCCCATCCCCCGGGCCCGGACCTGGCTCTCGGCGCCCCTGCAACTACTGCCACTACTATATATTCGCCTTTATCATGCAATTTGCGAGAAATTAGTCATTAACACCATGCCGTATATTAATTCCATGCACATTTCATTAAGCTTAATTATAAGGCCTAGGGCCTATAATCCACCTTGTTAGATATATAAGTCTGTTTAGTGAACACAAACATTTCTATATCACAAAGTTTAAAATTAATAATATCTTAAAATGGTTGAAAAATATAAAATGACATTCATCCTAATAATTTGCTAACTGCATGTTTTATCTTTTTTTTTTCGAGCAAAAGTTGATACACCACGTTGATTTTAGACGAAGTATACAAATTCAAAAATGTCTATATATATATAATAGCTCTCGCTTATATACTATGTTATTGTTCCATATAGGAATTTACTTAGGAATTTGCATTAATTTTGAGTTAACATGCACGCTTAAGTTGTTTTTTTTTGTAGTTTTTTCTGGAAAGTAAAATTCAAAACCTTTAAGCAAACCTCCGTTTTTCTCCATGCAGCACTTATAGGCCAAAACTTTCGCCCATGTCTAATTCAGTTAGTTGGGGTCATTTTAGATGTGCTGATCCAGTTTTAAAATGACGCCTTCTGATTGGCTGGACCTACTGCAATGTGGCTTGTAGAAGTGCTGTATGGAAAAAGGAGGTTTTAACTGATAGTGGCTCTTGCAGTCTATCTTGGCAGGCCTGTGCAAGCTGCATTTGTGGACCATTTCACAAAAGACATTCCAGTGGCGTAGCTACAGGTTTTGCCACCCGGGGCGGAATCTGAGTTTGCCACCCCCCTCTTCCCTCCCCCCCCCAATATATACCATAGCAAAATTTGGAAAAATTTCGTTTTTAACATAGCAAAATTTAGAAAAATTTCGTTTTTA
>JAQGBW010004985.1:0-12773 GCA_034698625.1 Julus scanicus
TTTACATTATGTTTCCATGCATGTCAAATCGAAGTATTGTTAGGTCCCGTGATTTTCACGGGTTACCGACTAGTATAGTTTAATAGAGTAATGTGGGTTAAAACGAGACGGCCACCACATGTTGTGAAGCTCGTGCATGTTAAGTTTGGGCCTTAATATTGATGGGACGCCTCAATTTCACGCTTGTTTTGTATTCCCCTTCGGTATTCAGAAATCGAAGCTTTCGGTGCACGCCTATAGGAGAGAACGCTGTATTTTATGACAAACGTGTATTTCCCCCCTCTTTTTTATGGCTTTATTTCGCTATCTTTGCCCAGATTTGTAGAATTTCGATTTCAAGGTTGACGCGGATTGCAGCGTGTATATCGCTTTTCAAAATGCACGGCGTCCGCCTTTAATTTGTTTCATCCGCATGTGGGCTTAGGCGTTTTATTTGGGTTTTATAAAATATTTGCAGTAAGAGCGAACCGGGAGACATGTCTTTTCATTAAAATTCACTCCCACGAGTCTTTTTAGGAGAAAAGAAACAATAAAAAAACGAGGCCGTTATCGTTTGCTTAAATTTCGATGCACATTCTGGTCGGGTGGGATGACATCTTAGGCCTCTTTTTATTATTCGTAGATTACCGAAAGAAGGTAACTTGTTTTCCGAATCGGCTTTGTATCCGTCTTGGAATGCTCGCTCCAGGCCTGTGCAGAGCCACATTAAAAACACTTCATTAGAGACATTGTCATCGGACGCTTAAATAGCTAATTTGCGTAACGTACTTTCACGCAACCCGTTTTGGGGGGCGGATTGCTGGAGCGTCACATCATGACATGTGGTAAGCAGCGCTATCTGTGATGCCGAATTAACAAACCAACTCTGCATGTGAAAGGCATCGTTGAAAATAAAGTATTTGTACGTATTTTCAATAAATATTGTGTGAGGGTCCATGATAAAGAAACTATCGTTGGTCGTGATGACGAATAATGTTTACCCACCCTTCTTGGAACAGACCTACGTGGATGCAAATTGCAACATTGGATCTATAAATGCATTTCAGGAAAATTTGGGTGTTTACACTGTTGCATCATATAGCATGCAGTAGAGGAGTAATATTAGAGGCCCTACTTCTTCTAGCAGATTTAAAGGGGTCCCTTAGGTAGTGGTCTGCCCAAACTGTCCTGCAGTAATAGTTTAATTTTTCTACAATAAGATAAATTGTGATATGTTGTTTTGCAGTGAAATTATGCATTTACACAGGATGCATTTAACGGAATTTAGGTGATGCAATTTTCTGTAATAAGTGTTATTTTTCTTCAGTGAAAGTGAAATTTGTACTGCAAGAGAAAATGTTTCTGCTGTAAAAGTGTGATTTTTTTGCAGAAATGCATTATCAATTTTTCTTTCTTAAAGCAATTTTATTGCATAATGTTTTCTACTGGGTGGGGACCTACACATTGGCCTGGGCCTATTATAGTTCTACCATGCAGAACACAATTCCTCGAAAGTGTTCATAAAGTTTTTGTTACGTGGGTGGCTGTTTACTCGTTTAATGTTGCCAAGACACAATCTCTGGTGGAAAGTGCAAATTTGGATATCACGTAGTGTAGTGCAGTGAATTTGGTCGACAGACATCAAGAGCCATCTAGTGTCTAAAATTTTGGGATTACATACTGTAACTTGTCATTTAAATGACAAGGAAGTCATCTTTTTGGTCTTTTCTGACGTCATCATTCTGGATGACAGTGAACAAATTCTATTAGTGTATATCAATCAATATTATTTATGCCGAGTTTTTTTTCCAATCAGAATCAAATGTTCTGTTGTTTACCATAGTTTTTTGTGCGACGAGGTGAATTGACGTAAATTCCTGAATATTGCAATTAACGGAATCACGGATATTTGGCGGATGTAGATGGCGACATCAGTTGGTACTATTTTGAATTGCTCAAGAACAAACCAAGATGTTTCCACATGTTTCGCAATTACGGAATAATACAAACCTACGTAGCCACGTATAGCGGTTTAGTAATCACATTGGAAAAAAACAAACTTTTTTTGAGGGTTTTTTGTAGAACAGGAATGCTTTGCCGTAAAAACTTTGGTTCAGCTTTCTAGTTTGCAAGACCTATTTTTTGCCATTGCCTGTTTATTTAAACGGAGAATTTTCATCGTTTAAACGTCTGGAAGCGGAGGCACGTTGACACGTGTCGCTCGAAAATAACGCCATGCATACTTTTTTTTTTTTTACATTGGAGTTGTATAGCGCGTCACGTGCTAAAAACGTAGTGCTCCGCCCACTTGAACTGCTGTAGTTTGATGGCGCTGCTGGCGATAATACTGATGATGCAACTTGTGGCATGTGATGAAAAATTCAGCTAAATTTGTCGTTGCATTTTCGACAATCTTATACTTTGTCATTGCTGAATCATCCGCTGACAATGTCATTCATAAATAATTAAACTGAGACAACTGCGTCTTAACGTGGGTTGCATCCAGGCCTGCCTGGTGAATTATCTGCACATAAATATATGATTAATCAGATTACTAATCAGTTCCATCAGATAATGGCAATTATTGTTTAAGCAAGATGGAGGTCGAGCAGCAGCTGGTTTGTGCTAAATGGGTTATAAGCAGTCTTGTTGCTTGTGTATGCTAAAGCCGGGTCTCCACCAAGACGTACGTAATATGCACGTTTTTACAAACATGAAAAAAAGCTTGCCCTTCGGGTTTGTTTCAGCGCCATTTTGTAAATATATGTAAATATCAAAATTGTACATTTATTAAATGTCTTTAATAGCTGTACTGTACAATTTTGATATTTACAAAATGGCGGTTGAAAATATCCCTGCACATGTAAATCATAAAGTAAAAACGATACTGCATTCAGGTAGAGGAGGAAGGGTTGTTCTACTTGACCTGGTTAGTTTCGGCCACATTTTTCGGTAACTTCAACATTTTTATCCATATCACATATTTTCAGAATTTTTTTCCTCTCATTATTTGTCTATCGTTGGCCCCAAATTGTAATGCTTTGATTACAACAGATTTCCGGTTAAAGACAACAAATTCATCATAAAAATACTCAACATGTTTTGTTACTTGAATTTTGAGCATGAGTGATGATAGTGTGACAAAAGTGAAATGAAAAACTTCAATCCATTCCTTCATGAACCACATTCAGGATAGGATATTAGTCAGCATACAATTGCTATGGTAATCAGCTTTGTTTTCGCAGAGCTGTTTATCGTTGTTTGACCCAACCAGGCGGTGCAACATCCTTGGTTTGACCACGAAATGCAGATTCTCTGGTGTTTGCCTAAATCGATCCGTGTTTTGCTTGTCTCGTTGCCTGTTGATAGCTTCTGTTCCATTCACTAAAAAAATAAGTGTTTGCAGTTTTTAGTCTGCTATGCATTGGCTTTGTCCTTCACTACGCCTAGATTCTAACCGTGTGCATACATCAAACACTTAAGCAATTAACTTCAACGGTAAAAGCGTTTTAAGATGCTCGGGTTTTAGCAAAAAAAAACTTGCATAATGTATTTTCCCCGCTGAGAATTATTTATTTCGTGGTTTAAAACAAGTGAGTTTGTTTACGTTTTAAAAACAAGTACATAAAACAACTCAAAACTTTTGTTTGATTTCATCTACTATTTATGAAATTATAGCTGAAAGCTGAATGAATGATTTTCCTGGAGGGAAAACAGAAGTTTTTTCAGCTATTTTTGTCATATTGCAGGTATTTATTTTATTGTCGTGTCACGAGAATACTGAAATAAATAAATAATGAAGTTTTGAAGACTAAAGTGCATATGGAATCGTTCAGCAATTTTTTTTTATTTTTCGGCTTAAAGAAAGTATTAGCTTTGAGCACTGTTTTACCAAAATTGCTGTACTTAAAGTCGCCATCTTTGAAAAGCTTGGTAAAAAACTCAAACGCCGGTAAAAGTTGCTGAATATGAATTTCATCATTGGAAAAGACGTCCTGTTACGCGTCTGAAGGATGTCATATGCGAAAAATAACCAAAATATAAATTTTAAGAAATTGCCACATTGTTATTATGAATGAGCTGTTTAGTTAGTAATGCTTTGCCAAGGTGGCTGTGCTCTGTTACACGTACGGGCATATTCGTGGAAATTTCTTGAAAAACAATGATAGAGTATAACAGAAAAAAATTTCTTTATGCAGTAAAAATGTTATTTTTCAGAAAAAGTGCAATTTGTTTGCGGTTGTAAGTTGGATTTTTCTGCCGTAAAAGTGCAATTTTTATGCAGTAAAAATGTATTTTTTTCTGAAAAAGTGCAATTTTTCTGCTGTAAAAATGTAATATTTGTGAAAAAGAAAAAAAAAATTCCGAAGTAAAAATGTAATGTTTCTGTAAAAGTGCAATTTTTCTGTAGTAAAATTTTATATTTCTGAAAAAGTGCAATTTTTCGACAGTAAAAATACAATATTTCTGTAAAAGTGCAATTTTTTTGCAGTAAAAATGGGATTTTTCAGAAAAAGTGCAATTTGTTTGCGTTTGTAAGTTGGATTTTTCTGCCGTAAAAGTGCAATTTTTAAGAAGTAATAGCGCTACAAAGATTGCATTTTTTTTCTTGTTTAGTGTGAAATTTCTGCAACAAAAAAATGACTTTTATGCTGGAAGGTTTTTATCTGTTTGGGGCTCCATATATTTAAATTATCATGGATCTATTATCAGCTCTCATTCAGCTGCGTATAACTCTTGGTATAGTCTCTTGTATAAGGCTAAATTCCTGCAAACAACATGGCGTCCTGAAAAGGGTCCATTGTTCAACATTGCTGATATCTACAGGATCTATAAACGCAAACCAACCGAAACGTGCATTTAAAAAAAAAAAAAAAAAAAAAATGAACACCCTTCCCAAAGGCGCAACTTTTCCCTCGCAATCCGGTTGAAAGGCTGCAAAGCTGCTACCTAACCAGGTTGGCAACCGAATGCTCCTTTTCGCCGCACGCACCTGCGACGTTTTTGCGTCTCATGGTTGAAATTCCTTGTACATTTTTTCCCCCCAGATCATTGCGCATGCGCGTTACGCCATTGTGCGGATGGCCTTGACCCATAAGGCGTGCCGCTGCGGAGAGGATTGATCGGAGCTGGTGCGTCTGCGCACAACAATGGCGGCTACGTGCGTCGCGGGTTGTACTACGTGAATAGCGTACGAGCAACAGAAGAGGAAGTGGAGCGATCGAGGGACTCGTGCAGCTATGGCAAACGAGATCAATAAACTACGGCGCTGCTTCTGCCGTACCCGTGACCTTCATACCAAGGCCTGTGCGCTCAAGCTACCCCTGCCAGAGTAGTACAAAAAAAATACTCCCAGGGCTGCTTGCCTGCAGCAGGCTGCAAAACTTCGGTTTCCATGCATTGATGCATGCCTCTCCTTGGAGATGCAACCATGTGCATAAATGGTTGTCAGACTCTACTAGTGTTTGCTACCAGTCAAGACTTTGGAAAATTGTACTCATGAAAAGGCGTACTGATTACGATTGCAGTGGAATCATGATACTACATGAGTATAGATAAATGCAATCGGCAGCCATATGAAATGAGTAATCAGATTTTGGCAAATTGTACTCATCAGTAGGAGTACTGAATTACGAGTAGCAATCATACGAAATGAGTATGAATGTTATCATAGTCAGACTGAGGTAAATTGTACTCACTGGCAAGAGTACTGATTACGAGTAGCAATCATACGAAATGAGTTTGAATGTTAGCATAGTCAGACTGAGGTAAATTGTACTCATCAGCAGGAGTATTGATTACGAGTAGCAATCATACGAAATGAGTATGAATGTTATCAGTCAGACTGAGGTAAATTGTACTCATCAGCAGGAGTCACTGGCATTAGTACTGATCACGAGTAGCAATCATACGAAATGAGTATGAATGTTATCATAGTCAGACTGAGGTAAATTGTACTCTTCAGCAGGAGTACTGATTTCGAGTAGGAATCATACGAAATGAGTATGAATGTTATAGTCAGACTGAGGTAAATTGTACTCATCAGCAGGAGTACTGATTACGAGTAGCAATCATACGAAATGAGTATGAATGTTATCAGTCAGACTGAGGTAAATTGTACTCATCAGCAGGAGTCACTGGCATTAGTACTGATCACGAGTAGCAATCATACGAAATGAGTATGAATGTTATCATAGTCAGACTGAGGTAAATTGTACTCTTCAGCAGGAGTACTGATTTCGAGTAGGAATCATACGAAATGAGTATGAATGTTATAGTCAGACTGAGGTAAATTGTACTCATCAGCAGGAGTACTGATTACGAGTAGCAATCATACGAAATGAGTATGAATGTTATCATAGTCAGACTGAGGCAAATTGTACTCATGGATGCGAGTATGGCGGACACTCAAGTGCTCATTTCCATAAGTATAATTTTCCCAAGTTTTATTGCGATACTTCTCGTACTCATTTCGTATGATTACTGCTTACTTGTACTCTACTCACTATGGAGTACGATTAAGTATGCGTACTCTTAATCAGTACTCCTATGCATGAGTATAATTTGCCCAAGTAGTAAGCACACGTGTAAGTAAACTTAGATTAGTATAGGTGTGTTCATAGTAGCTTAGTATTTTATGTAAATTTGAAATATATTTATATTTTGGGAGAGTAGCACCCTCGCCCCCTCCCCCTACTCCCACTAATAAAAGACAGATTCAGACTTTACTAGCATTTTGGTTGAGTGACTTGTGATTAACTAACTACTTAACGATATACTGGCTTAAGTGTCAGGGCTAATGCACTCGACTAATGAAAAGCATTCAAACCTGTTTAAGGGTCTTTTATAGTAGTGGGGGCAGTACTGGATTTAGAATAAAATTTCAGGGGGATATAAAACCACTGAGATGGAAACTACATTTTTTGTCGTATACCGGTTGTGTATTTATTTCTGGGATTTCAGGTGGTATATATATTCTCTGTTAATTGCACTGTCATAACTGTCATGGCGGCTGAAGAGTACTACATTTAGGTCTTATGCAACGACTGATAATAAAGTAGTGAGCATTTTTTACTGATGGTTACTTTCTGTAACTTTTAAATTCCCCATTGCCACAGAAAATAAAAATGCTTGCACATAATAGATACCAATGTTTAGACGGGCTGAAAATTTAAAGAACTTTTGTCAGACCAAATACGTCAATTGGAAAAACTTTAAATGTACGAAATACAATAACAGGCGACTTGTGCTGATTTGAAAATTGATAAAGAGCATTTTGTTAATTTGGTTACGTTTTAACTAATATAGGATTTGATGGAAAATTCTTCATTTTGTAAGCAGGATCTCTGCAGTTATTTGCACGTTTCCATGGTATGCTCAAACTATTGAATCGCGACATGCAATCACGTGTTTGTAGTGCAACAGGGGTGACATTGTCAGGCATAATGCTAACATTGTTGGGGCAACATGGCACAATGGAAACTAGAAGATATAGCAGCTCGCCAATTTTATTCTGCAAATGCGACTCTTTTAACATCCTGTTTATTCTCCATTTCGGCCCAGATTTCTTATTTGACAAGATCCTAGCTACGTTTCTTCAACTTTTTTTTTGCTTTATCGACATATTTGTAAGATCCGTTGTCAGGTTTTTTTATTTATTGGGGAAGGGTGGGGAACCTATGTGACTCATAAATGTGTACGAAATGCTGCAACCGGAATTTGTATTAGTTTCTTGATTGTGTTTTTTGATAATGCTTAAGTTGAGGGGTGGCTATTTTGACAAAATATGCAGATATGGTCTAAATTAGACTGCAACTTGTTAAGGAGTTAAAACCGAAACCTTTTTTCCATGCAAATACAAGGGCATTGTGATGCTGATACTACTTGTGATGTACTCATAGAATAATTTTCACTAGATGCCCTTAAGTACCTTGGATAACTTCTCTGTCGATCTATCTGTTGTGATTTGGACCACTTGGACAGCTGGAAGTATAAACAAATAGGTATATATTTTCCTCTGCAAATATTGGACAACTTAATTTTCAACTCTTTAAACATTCACAAACAATCCCACGTGATCACTTCTCTTCTCATTGGCCGACGCTAATCGAATCACTTATGAAAACCATCACATTATGTTGGGACTTATATAATATAGTTCTGAAAGATCTTCATTGTTCACAATTGCATAACACGACAATCACATTACACCAAGAATATGAAAAAAACGTTTGTTTTAGAAAGGGTCAAGGTTTGTAAAATGTCTTTCATGGACTTCCGTGTTCCTCTTAATACACTTAACCTTGTTATCTCCACGTAGAATATTCTTTAATCATCACATGCCTGTGTGGCAGACAATTGTCTAAGAGCCTTTTAAGTAGTGGCATAAGTCTGACACAAAAAATATTAAAGAATTTAATGAGTTTTACTGCAGAATCAAGATGGCCATCAACAGATAATCCTGTTGGACATGGAATTAGAAATTTATTGATGATGAAACCGTGAGGGAACTGCTCAATGAAGACTAGTGTCATGGGAATACATTTTTGTGTGTTGTAAATATACTATTAACATGTTTTGCAGCATTGCTGAGGATTTTCAGCGTTTCACTTTTCGTGACGTTCAGACCAATTTGCTTTAACGCGTTTCACTTAATTTCGCCTCCATTTTTACAATCTCCAAGATGAGGAGGCCGCTACGTTTGTTTTTTTTTTTTTTTTTTTTTCATCAGAGCAGTCATCTTGAGAATGTAATGTAAAATAATGCTCGTACATTACTGGGAGCGTGCTTCAGAATAATGCTAATTTGACTGCGTCATTTAATTTTCGCAATAAATCGTTGGTGAAATCCTTTGTGTATTACTGCGCATTGCAGTTTTCGTCCAAAAAGTTTTCCGCCTGCAGTTGTTATTTTTCTTCGGTATCGTTCAATATGTAGTCATTTCGAGGTTTTTTTTCTCTTTTGTTTATTTAAAAAAAAACTTTATTCGCGAGTACAATTTGTCTGTGGGGCTTATTTTTTAAGATCTTGAAAATAGCCGTCTCTCAGCGGGTTGCTGTCTGTTTGGGTTTGCAAGTGCTGCGTATTTCTGCAAAACTTTTTATCCCCACCCAAGGAGTGCTCTTTATCTCCCATGTGGCCCTCCCTGCAGAGTTCAACGCAGAGACGACATGTTGGAATTGCACGTTTGTCTATTTACTATAAATATCACAAAGGGTTTGATGGAGAAATTGGCAAGGCCATGGGAAGGTCTTCTTCTTCCTTCTTCCCTTGGCTCCCGGGTCTTGTTAAGCAAATCCTGAGCATTTGCTTCGTGTCAACATAAACCATGTTTTATCCAAAGTTTTTTATCTGCTTGGTGTAGACGACTGATTTCTAGGTAAACTAGAGGTATGAGGAAATAAGGCTTGGAAAACTACCACTTGAAGCGCATGTTCTCATTGGAATCCAGTAATATGCGACATCCGTCATTTTAACACCAAAACACTACGTTTTTTTACTCTAAATTGTGGTGTTCCAGGTTTTCAGTATGAGGAAACTTAATGTGAAATTGTAAGTGGCCATTCAAAAAGGACGTCCTCGAGAGGGGGTATAGGGGAGTCTGCTGGCATGTGGACAGGGAAAGGGAGGTAGCCATTGTGGAATTCCGCTAATGATGTTTTTTTCATTTGTTGGATTTTCTGTTTAATTTAGTTTTAAATGTCATTGAAAGGGGAAATGGACACCAAAGGAAATGTGTCCCCAGTCCCAAACGTACTTGAATTTCAAAATTCTCAGGAAAGTCGGCAATTATGCCTAACTTTGTGTTAAACACCAATTTTATAATTGAAATTTCCCCTTCGAGGTAAGGAAATTTCCGCTTATCAGTACTTGTAAATTTATTGGATGGGCTTTTGTATGTTCCAAAAGTTTTTCCGGACACCTATTTTTTAAAAAAAAAAAAAAAAAATTAAGGACGATTATGAGAAGGGTGGTCTGAGCTAAAATAGACACCATGTGGACAGAGGGAAGGGGGATCAGTTTTTTAAGGAATTTCGGGGACGTCCTTTTTGAATAGCCCCTAAATGGACCTTGTTCACATGCGCAAAGCAGTCAGTTGGTAATAGAGAGATTTTGCAAGAAAAATCACCGTTACCGTTGACGTCATTATTTCGAAACCCACATGGGCCTAGTAACGCGCAAGAGATTCTGGGTAATAAGGAGAACATAACCGTATTTTTTTTTTAAATTGCACATAAACCTGAAAGATGTTAAGAATTTACATAGAACGTTTTCAACAGTTGAACAAATTTAACGTAATTTAGACAGTCTGCGCATGACGGATGGAAACTTTTACATGGGACGAAGCCCTACCGTCAAATTCCATGCTAAACGTTTATTGAACGCCGAATTTGACCGTTCAACAGAGCATGCGCACATGAGGTCAACATTAACGATAAGTGAAACATACGTTTCTTGCTAAATTTCTCTATTGCCCCACTTTGCCGACGCGTCGGTTAGGTTAGGTTAGGTTAGGAAAAAAACTTGGTTTGAATTGCATAATAGAATTATTATATAATGGGTGTCGGCGAAGTGGGTTGTCGGCAAGATGGGTCTAAACCAGTTAGTTTTCGCGTAACTATGCATAACATTCATTGTGCGAATATCGAACAGTTTCAGCCAGTTTACGACAAACCCTGAAATCGAATAGAAAATGGGAATATTTTAGTGGACTATTGTCGGATTTCTATATCTATTTGAATGATTTAGTGGCGGATTTCTATATCTATTTGAATGATTTAGTGGCGAATTTCTATATCTATTTGAATGATTTAGTGGCTGATTTCTGTAATAATGCAACTAGTGAATTCAGCAAAAAGGTAACCTTTCTCGCACCTACCAATAGCAACGCTATCTAGTGTGGCTAAAGGCAAGTTCGCCTTAATTTGTAAACATGTTAATGACATGCAGGCAGTGAAGCAAGGTCTGCGAAGCGGAAGTCGTTGCTTGGCGACACTGGAGCAACGTTTGTGAAGTGGCCACTTAAAGGGAGCGTAGATGACCGTCATCGAAATGTTCATTTGCTTACATTTACAGCGTGATAAACGTTCTTACAGAGTCAAGAGAGCTTATATAGGTTCTCAAAACCCCAACTTTATAAAATATTCTATCTGCATTGAAAGTATCTGTAAATACAGACACATTTCACAGATTGAAGTTGTATTGAAAATTGTTGACTTTAAAGCATAAAAACTGCTATCTAAACTTGTAATCTAAAATGTAACTTCTGTTGACAGCTTTCTAAGTAGGTTTACTCAAAATTTCGACTTAATCCATCTCTTGGGAGGTTTAAATATTTTTATAATCAATCATTTGAAACAAATCCATTTCGTCAACTATAAGACGCCATCGATTGTAAGACGCACATTAATTTAAATATCACCAACAGGACAATAATCCTTTACTCTTTATCCTGTCATTGTACTGATATCAACAATAGGGAAACACACTAAATGTAAACAGTGTACACGTTTCATGTATAATATTTGGACAGATCACATGGAAAATATTCAACTGACGAAAAATATGCATCTGGACGCGCAACATATTGTTGACCACATGTATCCATATACAAGTTGTTGGTATCCAGATGTAGGAGACAACGATGTTTCAAAATAGCTGAACGCGTGCATGTATCTGGCGATTATTGACTTGACTTTAGACATTTTTCTGTGGGGAAGAAAATGCGTTTTATAATAATTGATGGAATACGGTATTTACAAATGCGTACCATCTGTAAATTGTAAGAAAAACAAATCTTGTTTCGTTTTTAAAACGTATGCCTAGCTACCACGTTTGGGCACCCTGTGTATATACGTGCAGGGCGCCCCAAAAAGCGCAAAATGTGTTCCGTATGTAAATTGCTCGAAAAAGAAATTTTGTTACCAATGCTATATAGAGAATTCGTAAAAGAGAAAGAAATAGAAGTTTTGGAGGATACTTTGAACACACTGTAAATGTGAAAACAGCCTAAAACTTTTCCAAATTATCTGACAATTTAGGTAACCAAATGGGTATGACCTTTTACCATTTGTTTTCTGTCTATTGGGTACTGAATTGAATTGATGTGCTAAACTCATTGTTTGTATAATAGAAAAACTTTTTTTAAACGATAGAACTATACATAGCTTGAGCTTGCATTCTTCTTATTTACACTACAGTAAAGTACAGAGGCGTAGCAAGGGTATTTGGCGCCCGGGTACAAGGTATAAATTTGGCGCCCCTCCCCCCCCCATCCCCCTCGCGTAAATTTGCGTTTTTATCATAGAAAATTTGTGTTTTTACCATAGGAAATTTGCATTTTCAAAATAGAAAATTTGCGCTTTTGCCTTAGAAAAATTGCGTTTTTAATGTAGAAAATTGCGCTTTTGCCTTATAAAAATTGCGTTTTTAACATGGAAAATTTGCGTTTTTACCAAAGAAAATTTGCGTTTTTACCAAAAAAATTTACGTTTTTACCAAATAAAATTGACGTTTTTAATAAAGAAAATTTGCATTTTTACCATAGAAAATTTGTGTTTTTACCAAAGAAAATTTGCATTTTCACCATAGAAAATTTGCATTTTCACCATAGAAAATTTGCGTTTTTACCAAAAAAAATTTGCATTTTTACCAAAGAAAATTTGCGTTTTTACCAAAAAAATTTAAAAATTTGCGTTTTTTTCATAGAAAAATTGCGTTTTTTAACATAGAAAAATTGCGTTTTTATCAAAGGAAATTTGCATTTTCACCATAGAAAATATGCGCTTTTGCCT
>JAQGBW010004986.1:0-12773 GCA_034698625.1 Julus scanicus
TGGTTCATGTATTGACTTCTATTGTCTTCCATTGCTTTCTATGGTTTAGCTGTATTGACTGAACAATAGAAAACAATAGAAAACAATTGAAACCATTAAAACCAATAAAAATTTTCTATTGATACCAATAGAAAACAACGTTCCAAATAACAACAGAAAACAATAGAGATCTATATTGTTTTTTTCACCAGGGCAAACTTCCCAAAAACAAATCAACAAACAATTGGTAAAACTTGTGAAAGGTTTCCTAAATACATACAATACATGTGGATGTATTTCCCATATGTGTGACACATAACCTTTGCCACCCCAAAATGCACGTGTTCGCCCCACCTCCCTCCCCAACCATCCCAAAAATCAGCAACCAAACAAACAAAACATTAGTAAAACTTGTGAAAAGCTTTTAAAGCACGACTCGTTCGTATCTCCGTTTATTTATTGCATTGTTAACGAAGGTTTGTGAAGAAGGGGAATTGAATTAAGGCTAATAAATGTCGCATCATTTGGTTCGTTTTCGAATGCGTTTTAGTCTGTCTTAATTCCCCTATTTCATATTTCTCTCTTTTGTGCAACACAATCAGCGCCATTTATATCTGAGCTTCATCGCTGGCAAAATCCAATAAATTTCAGTTGCACACATGGTCGAACATTAAATTAATATAATAAATGGCTATCTCTGGCGGAAGAAGAGGCACTTAGGGCACTTTCAGAAGGGGTTTGGGGAGGCGTTTCGCTAAGATATGGGCACCGAGGACCAAAGCCAGATCCCGCCAGGGGGACGAAAGCGTTGAACCATTCACCGAAAGATAGGAAACTAACGAGCCTTTAATGACATTAGGCAGACAATAATAGGGGCCTTCAGCGTGGGAGATGCAGGGGGCGCCCCTATCTGCCGAGGGCCCATCCAACATCCCTTTGATGCACTCAGGGACGTTTTAGGCCTCGTCCGATTGATTTACTGTCAGACCAAAATATGGAGATGTCACGACCAATTAGAGACGTTGCCTAAGGTGGGCCTAAATAGGACATCATCCTAAAATCAAAACGAAGAAGATGAATCCCGGGTGAAAAAAATTTATATATAACGCATAGCTGGATACATAAAGAGATGTGAAATGCCTTATATGGACATATCATAAATTGGACACATACAAACATCAGATATTAATTGAAGACGTTGTTTAAGGTAAATACTTAATAGGACACTATCTTAGAATTAAAAAAAAACCACCTCAAAAATGGCTATCTAGGTTCACATGAAAGTTTTCATGAGTAAATATTCAAGATGGCTCCTTATCAGAGAACTACCGATGATTTTTCAAAATGCCCAATTTAGGAGTAAAATTTACTTTTTGAAAACCCTTTTCCACCTGGCTCCAAGATGGCCGATTCATAGAGTATGTTCCATTTCCTTCGCATAATGCCTCCATCGCGGTTTTTTTTTATACAAAAGTTGTTTTTTACAAGATGGCCACTTCCATAACATTTGAAAAACTGTTTTTCAAGATTTTTCGTGATCAGTTTTTTTTAAGAAAGACGCAGTATTATAAGGTGGTTATTGGTGAAACATTATTTACAATACTTGAAATTTATGTTTCTTGGAATTTCTACTCCCAAAGCCTCCATCATTTTTCCAAGAAAGTTAATTTGGGCGTATTTTGTGACTTTTTGCCTTGGCTGTTAGCGAGACGACCGGTAGGAGGTGCTGATGTGGAAAAAAATCTAATGAGAAGCCTCTGTCTCAAAAGGCTGTGCGAGGTGAGTAATCAATCGGTTTCGTCTTTTTTTCCTTGCCATTGATAAATGAAGGAAGGCGGCGAGATAGCGCTTTAATGAAGTCGAGACGAGCAATTTCTCCGAAGCAAGTGAGCTTCTATTGATATGGAAACGCATTTAGCCTCCTATTCATTAATTAAGCTATATCGAGTTTAGAGCGAAGGGAAAAGCCAACAGCCTCTAATGGTGAGCAATCACTGCTAACGACAAAGCTATGCGGCAAGGCCAAAAATCCCCTAATGTGGGGCAATCCATGATAACGCGAGTGCTATGCGGCAAAGCAGCAGTCGAAACCCGCCTAATTGCACATCGACTAGGCAAACCGAAAATAAATGTGCAATTAACCGGTTTATGCGATTATACTGGTATTGCTTAAATACAGTACATACACCCATACCTCGATATACGGCCGCTCTTTATACGGCCTTTCGCCTTTTATAATTATGGCACGTTTTCGATATACGGCCCACAATGTTTCGTTATACGGCCGTTATGCGTGCAGCTTCTTATGTGCGCATGCGCACAACGATCAAACACCTTGCTGGCTGCTGGGAACTGAAACGCACACTTGCATACAATTTTTTTTAAATCTTTTGTTTTTCGTTAACTGGGAGATGACTCAAGAGTTAATTAAATAAATTAAACAATAGATTAAGAATAAATAAAATTAGTAAAAGTTAAAGAAAAATAGACTCGTTATATTAAATGTTATAAATGTTAGCCAGTGATTGGGGGTATGCAGTTCCACAGAGCCTATGGCCGAGCCGCCACTGCTTTTTTTATTATATGTAATACATACATGTGTGCATATGATTTTTTTAAAATTAATGTTTATTATTAGTACATTGTTTTGTACTTTTATTTTCATAGAAAATAAAAAGAATAAAATGCTTTATGAACTAAAAAAATATATTATTTTGTAAAAAATTGGAACGGATCTAATTGAATTACATGGGTTCCTATGGTAATAATTGATTTCGTTATACTGCTTTTCGATTTATGGCCTACTTTTCCGGAACGTATCTAGGCCGTAAAACGAGGTATGGGTGTAATCCTAGCTCAATTTTTTGCTAAAATCCTTCAAATCGCTTAGATTAGCTATGGGAAACATTTAATGTCCCTTAAAGGTCGGTACGCAACAAACGAAACATTTAGAAACAATAAACATAAACAAGAAACATGCTCAAACAGCATGTTTCGAAACATGTGTCACAAAATTGTTTCAAAACACGGAAAAAAACACGAGTGCGCGCATCTAATACACATTTCTTGAAACAAGGCACTTTTATCACCGACTGTAATTCATGGCGTAGGCAAGCGGTATACTGCATCAAACAAAATAAAGGATACTTTTGCCTGCAACGTCCTACGATCACCACACGTGTATAATTTGATGTACTATATATTGTATTAAACACTAAAAACTTTAAAGCATTACTACTTACTTAATAGCTGGAAAATAACTTCGTTATTTATATGTAGACCATTAGTCTCATGGCTAATCAAACATTTGAAGGTACCAATATACAGTATGAAGTACGACGTCACGCACAGTATTCATAAACACAAAGAAAAAAAGATATGAAACTTTCAAAGAACCTCTCAAGCGATCGAAATGAACCATCAAGAAACATCAAATGTTTCACAAAATGGCCGTTTTCGACACATTGTTTCCCAAATACTTCTGGACCCACCAAGATGTTTTGTGTATGTTTCGTGTTTATGTTTATTGTTTATAAATGTTTCGTTTGGTGCGTACCGATTTTTACATAGATATGTGAGCCAAACACGGAACATGAATAGCCATGTTTGGACCATATTTAGCCAATATATATGATTGTGCCTTATAGTTAGCCATCGATGAGCCATATTGAAAATATAGTACATGAGCTGTATAAAACTGCAATGGTTTAGAAATATAAAGCTAAGTTTTCACCATATATTGCAAGTATCAACCATATTGTACGTATATGGACAGATATGTTTACATGTGTGCTACACGTGTAGTCATCCATAGCTGATGTGGACAATTATCGCCATGCATGGGCCATATATGACCATAATATATCCAAATGTGCCTAAAACTACATTTCAACATGGCTCATGTTGGATTGTTCCATCTCAATGTGCAAATATCCGCTCACAATTCCATACAAAAGTTACACGTAGGGCTTCCAAAATATGTTGAATTATCCGATTCGACATCGTGTACAAAACATTGTTCAGGGCATGGAAAATATGTACATTTATCCGGTCTCTGCAATTAAGCGGTGTGAAATTAAGCGGGCTCGACTGCAATCGATTTTGCAATTGCTGGTATTTAAAAAAACAACTAAGAGATTTGAATGCTTAGGCAACTTTTTCTCTAATGCTTATGTTATTGTACTTGTAATAAATAATTTCTGTATACCCAGAACATTTATACTAACTCGATAATTATGAAACAGTTTTACACATATACCACTAAAATATGTCAACTTTTCTTAAGTAATGTTTTTCCTAAGTTAATTATATTTAAATAAAAGTCGACAAGTTGCAATATTTACTATACTTCCATGAAATATCTTGTAATTCTTGAATTAGATTAAAACTTTCTTCATGAACACTTTTCTTAATTCAAAGAATTTAAATTCTTATTTTCAATGTAAATTATATCTCCAAGAATACTTAAGAAATTTCCAGAACATAGTATACATACTACAGTGTAGACTGTTATGAAGGGTTTCAAGAAAACCAGCGTTATTATGCAGGTTAGGATTTTTTGTCAAGTCTTTTTTAAGCCTAGCCTAAGGGCTAGGTTTGTTTCACGCATCTCGGTACTGATTACTATGCAAATGACTTTGTCAGCGTTTTAAAAATGCTAATTTGCCGTTTTATTAAGTGGAAATAATGACGTTTTCTATAGCGCGATTCGGCCCACCTCATTTCCAACAGCTTAAGGCCATTTTTTTTGGCAGCCAAAATGAATAAAAATATAATCGAATTTCAGTTTAGTATAACGTAAAGATTCAGACGAAAAAAAAGTAAAAAAATGCCAATAATCAAGTGAATATAAAGATATAAAGGGAACCAACTTTTCCCTTTTTTGCTTCAAATCACAAAAGCAATAAATTAAGTTTTACTTAAGCCTGAAGGAACTTAAATAAATGACACCAGAGGGAGCTATACTCACAATAATAACAATAATAAACGAATTGAACGCTGACACTTTTTGCCAGAAAACCCTCTTCAATATCACGATTCCCCTAAAAACTGCCTTTTCCTCTCCCTGCAATTTTATATGGCTGACATTATTATTTTTTATGCCTTTCATATAGATTAGAATAAAAGTTTTATTCCTCCGCAGGCCTAGTCGTCTCATGATTTCAACGATTTTGGATAAAAAGATATATAAAGAACTTTCGAAAACCTTATCTGAAATGAAAATCTTGTCGAGATTCAGAGATACATAAATTTCTTAAAATTTTGATCTCAAAGATTTCTAAAAAAGCAAATTGAAAATAATAATTGAATTTAAGTTAAAATATTAATACAATAACAAATTGCAAAAAGAACATGAAACAACAAGAGCAAAAACTTAAAAGTAATACACATTTTGCAATGAAGTATCGTCTTAGTTGAGGTAAATACAAATAAATTCAAATTTAGATACTGTACATTCATCGGCATTATTAGTACCGTCTTCCAGCATAACGGTAATAAAAATAGTAGAAGTAAAAAGAAAAATTGTTTAAAAGTACTCGAATTTTTCCACGTTGTTTGAGTTTATGGAGAAAATACCACAAAATATGAAGAAAAAAAATATTTTTGGTGACAATCCGTTTTTGGTATCATTATCAAGTTTTCGGTTTCGGTTTTATAGAAATTTCGTTTCTTCAGTAAGACCACAAGACGAGCAAAATGGGATCGTAAAGGAAGTCGTAAAAAGCGAAAAGCAGCTAAAATTGAAGATGAGTGATTTTGAGGAGACTAAAAATACAAGGCAGAAAACAAGGTCCAAAAATGACCAAAAACTTGTAAAATTGTAAAATTGATTGGCCGAAGACACGTAGAAATAACTTTGCATCCATCGAGGATTTTTTGAAAAAAAATTCTAATAATTTTTCAAGGAACTTTAAACATGTTTGAGAAATCAATATCTTTTTTAAATATAAAAATGGTTTTAAATTAAAAATTTTTTGAAAAAAAATTCTAATAATTTTTCAGGGAACTTAAAAATAGTGAGAGGTAAAAAGATATTTTTAATACAAAACTGGCAAACATATTTTTGAAATGCTGGAAAAATTCTTCGAGAAAAAATTCGAGAAAACTATTTGATAAGACAGTACTAATAAGAAAACAAATGAAGCTACATTAAGAATAGCAAACGTTTTTACGTAATAGCTATAAGTTTATAGTAAATACACGTATAAATCCTAATGGAAAATATCTTTGAACAAATCTTTTTCATTAAAAATACAATTAAACAGTGAAGTTTTCAAATTGACATTAAACAAAAAAAGTTCGTAATTTCAAAACATTGAAAGGGCGGATCTAAAAGAAAAAACGTTCATAAATTCCTGACCTCCATTATTTTCCTATGTAAGAATCTTCTTGCGCTCCTTACATCACTGTAAATGGTAGTATAGGACGCCCAGACGTGATGTCTAGGTATCATGTACTACCGGAAGTAGATGTTCAAGGCCTCTGGAGGAAATGACGTCAAGCATCAATAGGGTTAAGTCGGTCACCTCGACCTTGCGCATTTTTTTCAAGCTAGTTTTCGATAGGGAAAGTGTCTAACTTGATAAATGCTGCCATATTTCATTGATTTGGAGATTGTGCCCTGTTGGTGGCCCTCCAGAGACTTGGCCAAGAAGTTTCTGGTCGTCGAAAAAAGGTCATAGGTCGTGTCGAAAAGCGTTTTCTCGTATGCAAATGAATTATAGCTGCCGAAAAGTGGACCCCATTTTTACAAGAATAGCAGTGCCTGTGACAGAATGTCAGGATGGTGATTTGTCACTATTCCCAAAAGGCAACGAAAACCACTTCAGGAGGGGGAAGAAAAGGAGAAGGGGGAGGAAAAGAAGACGAGGAGGAAAAGGACCAACGAAATAATAAATACATTTCCGATTCAACGGTTTCAAACAGGAGGGAAAAAAATATATATTTGTCCACTTTATGGAAGATGTTTGAACAGACAATCTTCGGACATTGTTCCTCGAAACATCGTTAACTTAAGATGGACATAAACCAAAGTATGTTGGCCAATTTTGAAAACTGATTTTATTGTAAGCTCGGGAAATGTTAGATTTAAGGATGACATCTAGGGAAAACTGTATTATGGTGACTTATGAAGACATCAGTTTTACTACCGTTTTTTTCTATATATAAATTGTTATGAAGTTATGTACTATTTTAACATGTAATTCAAATATCTTAATGTGTATGATTATACAAATAAATTACATATATTGGATGACATAATTGAATTATTATTACACAAAATAATTTTGTAAAAAAATACACTTAGTATAATGTTTAAAAAACTTAAAATCAATTAATTTTAAAGCACTTCATAATCATGTACATAAACAACACATCAACCTTAATGATCTGTGGTTTACATTTTCAAAACAATTTGACATATAACAAGTTTAAAGTTTAAGATCATCTTAAATAAATTCTATGAACAAAATGTGTATCGTAAGAAATCTCGTTGTCATTTTTTCGCATTAAGTAAGCAAAATAGCTTTGAAAAATGGAGGAATAATAAAAAAACGGCCAGATTTCCTCAATAAATATTCGCAAAAAGTAACGCCACAACCCTTTTTTCTCCCTTCTTCCTGATAAATCAAGTTAATTTCGGAGATTGCGAAAAGCATATCGTCGTATCCTGAGGGGTGAAGTGAGACACCTCTTTTTTTATTATGAAGTAACCCATTTAAATTTTCATTAATTTTCACTTTTGATTGATGAGAAATATCGATTATTTTTTGCATACTCTGCCATAAAAAAACGCGTTAAAATGTGACTGACTTTGAATTGCAAACGAGTTAAGGCTGCTGAAAAACTTCTCACCCTCGTTTTCTGCAAAAACGCTTTTTATTAGCACAAAACGGCGTTTAAAGAGCTTCTCCTCATATCCATATTATAATGCGAGAGAAATTATTAGGGGCAAATGTGTCATTAGCCTCTAAATCCTACCTTTCAATAAACTGAACAAGGACGGGGTTTCAAAGAAAGCAAACAAGGGATCCCGCTGTCATTTAGGAATTTCACTCAAATATTAAGTTTGTATATAATTATGAATATGAACGATTTCGTATTATATTTATAAATGAATATATTGGCAAAATTAGCATTACCTAATGTAGAATGTTTCCGACGAATACTTTTTTATTTTTTTAAAATTGTATGACTCTTAATTCGGCTAGTATTTCAAAAATAAAAACTTGTCCAGGAATCTGAATTAACGGAATCACCCCAGATGCCCAAAAACTCACTGTTTAGTTGCAGTGGGAGTGACTTAGTGACATTGAGAGTGAAAATGGGAGTGGTTTAGTGGCAGGGGTTGAATTAGAAGTGACTTAAGGAGTTTCTTAATGGCTGTAGGTGAATCTTATTGGCAACAGCATTTTGTAACATGTAATAGAATGATCCGAATTCCATATTCCATATTTTTCTCACATTCGCTGAAGTGTTTTTATTGTAGGATTTTAAGTATTACGAAAATTTGCATAAAGCGATGGTTTTCAGGAACGTATTTATTATTTGAAAAATGTATATTTTGCATCTAACTATATATACGCTACTTCCAGCCAGTGACGTCACTGCTTCGCAAAAAAAGTTTCCAATATGGCGTCTTTTCGGTAGACGTACAATTTTCACAAATTACTAAAACTGAGGCTGTTTTTTTTTTTTTTTTTTTTTTTCACGTTTGAGTTTGGGCCAATACTAAACGTTAGGAAAGAACCGTCCTCTTCAAACAACGTTTCCACAGAAAACCGTTGATGGTTTCCTTGAAAACTGCCATAAAAACAATAAAAACTAATCCCAATTTCGCCAAAATACCAGGAATCATTTTGCTTCAAGACTTAAATTGTAAAATGCGTCTAATCGAAGAAAGATTTAGAGAGAGAGATAGAGAGATTTTCCAAGCGAAAATTGTATTGAATCGCATCAAATTGGATAGAAATTTATTCCCAAGTCATTTTTGCGGTTTGCTCTCTTCACATTCCGCTTCATAAATAATTGTTAAAACGATTTTGGAAGGGTAAAAAAAAACCTCAGGATTTCCCATCATGCACCGGGAGGAGGCGCTGCAATCTCTGAATCTGGCACAATAGGAGTGTCACATTCGTCCAGATAGGCTTATGCTTTATACAAAATAATGTCGAAAAAAATGACATTTCGTGACATTTTGTGTTATGCAGGGTGTATAAAGTGAGAAAGGTGATCGAGGTCGATCTGCTGTGTTTTGGCGATAACGAAAAATAACGAAATATAGTAATAAGAAAAAAACACTGGAAGAGCCAGATTCAGATGCACTGTTCAGATAAAATGACTGGAGGAAAAAACGATGACGTCAATTGGGACCCAGGTTGTACCAATCAAACCACTCAGATCTCACATATTGAAAAACAAAACAAAATGGGTTTAAAGCGAGAAAAGTGACTAAAGGCGCAGTACATGTAATGAGAGATTTCTGTTATCAAATTTGAATACTTGTACATTATATAAAACGGTACACTGGAATGAATAAAACGTATTTTAATGTGCATTACAATGATACAATGTAATTGTACAAAATCAAGAAAGTGTTTTTAAACTGCAATCCATTAAGAAAAATGTGTTGAAAATGTATTTTAAGTTTTGAAATTTATTTCAATGAAAAAATAAAATTCATTAATTTTATTATAAAAAATTATTTTCTTAGAATACACTTTAATTAAAGAAAATGTTTTAAGCGTAATGCACTTCTCATTAAAAAAGCACCCATGGTATAATAAGTGTGGTTTTTTAAAAAAACTGATTTTTTCGAAATATTTTCATTCGGAAAACGAAATTCTAAATAAGAACTTCTAACATGTATTAATCTGAACTTCAAATATGAATTTCTAATATACATTAATTTGAATTAGTATGAAGTTGTAATATAAATTTTTGGGGGGAAAAACTTGTTTTAAGATGCAATACAGTTCAATAAGAAATAGGAACTTTACGATTTATCGGATATTGTATTTTTTCAACAGATACCACATAAAGGCGCCCATACTCCACCAGGGAGCGCAAAATCTATTTAGGCGACCAGTAACGCCTCCTGGTGGCCAGAGATGGAAAGAACAAATCGGTATACATCGAGATATATATATCAAACCAGACACTGGCTTAATCGAAAACTGCTTTTGTTTCTTTTTTTTTAGTTGTTTGCTGGTTGAAACAAAGTCCTCATCGATACAATCTCAGGTTTATAACACGGAGGTAAGAACAAAACGAAAGAAAATCAAGCCCAGAAAACAGCGAGATTTGTGGGAGAATTATGCGCATCCAGGATGGATGGGATTTGGGAGAAAAAGCGGATAAACAAACGGAAATGGAGGAGAGAGAGTGAGAGATGGAAATATCATCACGTGGTTATATCGATATAGAAGCTAGGGTTAACTTACCCCTTCACCACCCTTCAAATCCCCCTTCGGTTAAATTGTGTTTCCTAACGGAACAATCGGTTTTGCATTTGCATGAACAGGAGATGGCTGGAAGCGTGTTCGTGTCAGGAAAAGCATTTTTCAAACGCCTGGATGGCAGTGAAATGCCTTAAATATGGCCAATTTAGAAGAGTTCAGGCTTAAAACGATTCCATATCGGATTTTCCAAAGAGGCTCATTAAGACAGCTGCATCGAAAACAGCCAGTAGCGATTTATCCCCTTTGCAAAAGCCAACCTGCAATACAGTCAACTGGCAACAGGGTTTAATTTTGCCATCTAGACTTGTTGGCCAAACATTGGACATGTTTCCAAATTATGCATACTTATGATCCATGCCTCCATTCAGCGCCTACTCGAGTCACATGCAGGGAGTGAAGCATCCAGTAGGCTTGAAAGATTGGGTTTCATATACAGTGGAACCTCGGTTTATGAACACCACATGTTGTTTCGATTTACGAACGATGCCTCAGTTTACAAACACATTTCTCTGGACCACCAATCAAAGGTCCGAGTTTCTGCAATTGTTTCACTAGTTCCAGCCGCACATCTTTGTTACGGATAAGTTTTATTAAATACAAGAAACATCTAAAATGTGTTAGAATTTCCAAGGATTCAAATTAAAATCGATAGTAGTTTCAAGAACATAGCCTACAATGCAAATAGGGAAAAAGTTTGTCTCTTGTTTTATCCACACCAATTTCAGATGCAATGAATGACGATCTAAAGATGATGGCGATTTGATACTTAAATCATATAATTAACAAAAATAATAGAGTATAATGATACAAATTTTCCTAATGGAAACAATGTTTGTTAAAGCAAATTTCGTAAACAGAATCTGCAAATGAACTTGATTCACAGCAGCGTCAACATGACGACACCACGTGGCTGTCTTTATTTCCTGTAATGTTGGAAATCATGGATGTGCATACATATTAAACTGCTTTCTTCTAATATTACTGTTATATTTATTTCCTTTGTGTATTATTTCCACACATAAAGCCATAACATGTCTAAAAATTGTTAGGACAAAGAATGCATTATTTGGATTTTCGTTAATTGCAATGGGAAAAATTGATTCGGATCACGAATAGGGTCAAGGAACGGATTAAGTTCGTAAACCGAGGTTCCACTGTACTTAAAACTTATTTTTAAGATATACAATTTATTTCCATTTTTCCAAGTTTTCATGGTTTTTTTATTCGCGTAAACATCATACATATTACATTGATGATCAGTATTCATTCCACATGAGCCAAGTACGATTTTTCCATTATATTCATAGTATCATGTTTCATGCTATCAGCTATATGTAAGTGTGGTTATTTCCTCCTTAAACACCCTGTTTATGTCCCAATCCAAAAATGAACAGTTGTATAATATTATGAAAGGGCTGGCCCCTTAACTTCTTAACTGGATGCTGAGCCACTCCTTATAAAAATCTCCTGGATTTGTTCTAAAGTTTATGTATAGCAATTTAAACTTAATGTAAATTGTATTTACCAAACAAAACATGCACGAATTTTGCTTCAAATTTCCACCGCCTTCAGCATTAAAGAGTCGAAAGAGCTTTCTTCAATTTATTTTGCAAATTTGACAGATTTAGAGTTTGCCTAATACGTGCCAACAATAATGTGATGCGTTTGCACTTAACAACGCATTCAGCATTTGAGTAATTTTGGATATCATGTTAGCAACTTTCGTAAACGATTAATCAAATCTATATTAGTACATACGTTTGCAAATATGTGATGAACAATAAGCACACATATGAATATCAATGGTTTAATTTGTGTTTTACTAAGTAGGCACCTTTAATGCATGTAGTCACATTTCAAAAGAAAATAAATAAAAGTAAACCCAAGCTTAGTATAACATATATGCTTCAATAAGTTATCATTCCATACGAACATTTTAGTTTAGAATTTGAAGCAGAATATATCCAGGATTCACTTGACTGTCCAGGTTATATTTCAGATAAAATCAAGACATGGGAATTTAGCATTATCTGGTTTTCTGAATCTGAATTGCAATGGGAGTTTGGAGTGGTCGCGGAAACGCCCCATGCAGATCGAGACAGCAAAATATCCCCACTCTGATGGACTATTTTCTGGACCTAATCAATGTGGTCAAGACAATCTCAAATTAACTGATGCGAGGTCAAGTCGAGGAACTCTTACTTAGCAACATATGATCTTTATCAGTTTTTGTCTAAGTTTTGAACATTGCTGATTTTTATTTATTTATTTATTTAATGGACAACACTCACACGGAGTACAATAAGGGATAATCCTTACATTCACAAATAT
>JAQGBW010004987.1:0-12772 GCA_034698625.1 Julus scanicus
AGTGTTGGTAATTCATTTTCCAGAAGGTCTCGGTATTTCACCCCATTTAATGTTCCATCAATGAAGAGTGGTCCAATAACTCTGTCTCCTACTATTCCACACCAAACATTGACAGCCCAAGGACATCAGTCACTGGTAATTACAATTCTAAGATCTTGAACTTAATCAACCCTCTTGATCAGAATGCCATTAATAATAAACTGCTTATCGCACTTTGTCCCAAAACAAATGTGTTTCGGTTTAACGGTGCTGAGCTCAAGCTTAACATCTGTCAACCATTTGGAAAACCCTCTACGAGATTGTTGCAGGTCAAATGATATATCAGAAAAAGTGGTGGGAGCGAACACTTTAGATTGTCAGCATAAACAGAGTAGTCACAATGCAGAACTGTCGGCAGATCAAACAGGTAGAGCAAGAACATCTTTGGACCAATACAAGTGCCCTGCGGAACACCACGAGTCAACAGACATGACTGCAACAGAGACCGACCCACACGCACTCGAAAAGTCCTGCCGTCAAGAAAACCCACAATCCAGCGTCTAATCCAACTGCTAATCCTCAAAGATATCAATTTTGTGTAAAGAATATCATGGCCCACACAATCAAATGTTATCTTCATATCAAACAGTACCATGTCAACACTCTTTCCATACTAAATATACTAATTGATCACCGATATACCGGTGGCAGCAAATTCCTAAATGTTGATCAGCCCTTTATGAAACCATGCTGCTAGTCAAAACATTCCGGGAAATACGGAAAAGGTCAAGTTGACATATTTCAGTATCTGTTCTTCAGCAACCTATGACAATATTTTTGTACAGCATACAGGTCTATAACTGGCATTCTTTTTTATAAATTGGCACAATAATCCTCTTCCTCCACAATGAAGAAATGATACCTGTGGCAAGTCCTGTATTATGGGGGTTAATGGATGGCACAGAGATCCAGCCAGGCTTTTACAGAGATGCGACATCATACCAGATGGACCAGCAGCTTTATCAGTTTAAAAATTCTTCAAACTCTTGTACACATCAGCTTCAGAATCAACAGGCACGACATCCACTTTATCAATATCAATGCTAGTTAATCGGTAGGCTGATTTATTTTCCGGGTTATAAATTCTTCTAAAGTGTTCACTGAACGCAGTGGCGGATTCATCATTGGTCATCAAAGATCCGTCAACCTCTAAAAAAAGTGATATTATTGATCGGAGTAAGTTCCTTTTTGAGGTACCTATACATTTTTTTGGGATCAGTAACTGCTTTTCTGAAGACTTTCTTGCTTGGCCCGCAGGGCAGTGTAAACGTGTTTCTTGTATGCATGCAGCTTCGCCTTGTAAATTGCAAGATTCCTTGGCAACGATGATTGTAAAGATGTTTTATAGATCATGTAACTCTTGTTCTTTTCCTTGCACAGGTTGCACAGTTCTCTATCAGCTCTCACGGAGCTGACACCGAACTTCAGCATCTTTACTGGGATTAGCTTCTCCACGATAACCTTTATTTCAGTGTGGAGAACACGAAGAACATGATCGGGATCACCGCTGAATTTAAGTTCCCAGCCTATTTCACGAAGGGCACTGTCCAATTTCTCCATGTTCATCTTGGTGCAGTACCTCATTGGTCTCCCGGTCAGTCGCCTTTCCTCCAGTGTCGATGCAAACATGTCTATACCAATGCAGTTGTGGTCGCTCGAATCAAGTGGAGGCAGACACCGAATACTTTCAATAAGAAGGACATCATTAGTTATCATAACATCCAATAGTGACTTGGTGATCGATCCATCAGCATTAAATACCGATGGCGAATGTTCTTTAACAACTTGTGACAAATTCTGATCTTTACAGATTTTAAGTAACTCTAACAAAAAATTTGTTTCTTGACAAAGTTGACACAGCGTCCATGCTCGGCCAGTGCACCTTCGGGATATTCAAATCAATAATCAACAAATAAATAGATCGCTTGTAGTATGTGAAGAAATCTCTTATAACCGGTATAAGAATCCGGTCGTTTGGTTCATCCTGCTCAGTTGATCGATATACCGCACAAATACAGAACTTGAGCTTATTCATTGTAGCTTCAATGCAGATGCAATTAATTGCGAAAGCCAATTAGTGTAGTTTTGTACTAATCTGTTTCGAGGCTGCAATGAAGACACCTCCTCAGTGCTTAGTACGATCATGTCTATATAGGACATAATCATGTAGTTCAAGAAAACTGTCCGAGATGCTATCATCCAGCCAGGTTTCAGTGACGACTGTTATATCAATCCGCTCAACATCTAGCAGTGACTTAAACTATGCCCGTTTGTTCTTTATACTTCTCGCATTACAGATTAAAAACTTCAGGTGATTACTTCTTGTCACTTCCCTGTGTGCGCAGGTGCCGATCGACAGTCACTGCGATAGTGGCATAACTAATCCGTTAACGTCACGTTGGTAGATCATATGTGAACCATTAATCAATCTAATAAATGCCTTTTTCGATGGATGTGCAGTATTAATCTGCACAACTTTGCTATGTCACAGATTGCGGTCGGCAAGCTGGTCCTTAGTCTGGTCTTCGATAATGTAAATGTCTTTATACGTCTTAATGTAGTTTAGCATTTGCTGTTTCTTCCTATCAACGAACTTCTTGATCAAACCATTCTGCGGCAAATCAAACACGACCTTCATAGGTCTCGACCTATCAGTCGGTAATAATGACTTAGTTCCAAAGCGAATGACAAACATCGGGTTTTGTTCAGTGGCATTGATATCGGTAAGTAATTTCTTAATGTCAGTGATATCTTCATTTCCAGTAGTTGTCTCGCTCAGGCCGAACACAATGACATTATTTCTGCGGATCTTTTATGTCTTCCGTTTCACGAATAATTTTTGCTTGAATCTTCGTCCCATCGACCTGCACCGATGTTGCTTGTCGATCGCTGGATAAGTGTGCTCTAAGTAAGCACATCACTATCGGTTCTCGCACAACACTTATCAAGGTTGCCCCTCAAATTATCGACTTCTTTCTTAATTTGCACACTTTTGGCATTAATGTGATCCAGTTCGATATTCAGGTCATTTGCTAGTTCAACGAGGCACTTGAATAACGAATTTTTTTCTCTGCATTATTTCCATGCAATTTGTTGAATTCGTTAGACAAGGATTTTAAAGTCCTTGAACCTCATTCCTAAGATTCCAAGGCAGCGAGTGTCAATAAAACAATTCGCACCTATCCGAAAACTAAATATGAATTAGCGGCGTTATGTGGGAGTTAAAAAATCAAAAGCACAAATGTCCACTAGATGAAATTGTAGATCAGGCGTCAGAAATCAACTGAGTGCACCAAAGAAGTAGCGACAGCAGGAGTGCAAAAAAACACGTCCTCACACACAGTTAAGAATACATTTTACTAGTATTTCCATAAGTTATTTGGCGTTTCACCAGAAATACCATAAAACAGGTAGTGCAAATTAAGCTTTTTTTTGTACAAAATACTAGTTTTTCCTTAACTAACCAGAACAGTATAATATAAAAGCCTATGTACTTGCTCCTACTGGCCCCAAATCATGATGCTATCGCCTGTTTTGGTTTTTGGTTACGATCTTTTATTGATTCTTGTTTTAAAAAGTGGTTTGGTCTGGCGCTTGTCTTCCATTTTCGTCCTCTTCCAGGCAAAGATTTCAGTGGTGTAATGTTATTGATTCGTTTTAAGGTAGCCAGCACAGCATAAAGTATAAGCACTTTATTTGTGTAGCTCTTTGCACTTGGGACAATCCTCCTGATGATAGCAAAAGGATTTGTATGTCTTCAGGCTCACTCAATTCACGAGTTTTTATCATTGTTAGACACCATAGAATATTTATTTACAGAAATATTTTAAAAAATGTGATGCATATACACAGAAAATCTTTCTACAGGATCAGTACTGAAATTACAACAGACGAGGTTGATGCCTATTTATTTTCCCTTTTCATGTATGTAACGCCTACATGTTGTCTGGTTGGGCAGGCCTGAGTTTGGATGGCCAAACTTCTTTTTATATCCATTGGTTACATTTTAGGCAACTTTCAATGATGTTAATGATATTTGCCTGACTTAATATAACCAAACAAACAAAAAACAAGACTGCTTTTTGAGGAAAACTAGCCAGCTGGTAACTTAGCCACGTGGTCACCATGCACTTGTAGGTACATTTTTGTTTCCACTTAGTGAAAAGTGGTTCAGCTCATTTTCGGTCCATGTTTGTTGTGTATTTTTCAGTGGCAACACCCCAAATGGACAAGCCATTAGCTATTAGCCGCTAGCAATGAGACATCAGCCGTTAGCCGTCAGCCATTTTGTTTTTGTGGTTTTGGTGTTCTGCTAAACAACAGGACTTTAGTTGGTGCTCTGAGAATTAGAAGTGAGACATCCCTCACTACAATTCTCAACTTCAACTTCAGCTGCAATTTTACCTCCACTATCTTCAGCAAGTTGGACCAACAATTAAGGAAGACTAGCTGCAATTTCACCTCCACTATCTTCAGCAAGTTGGACCAACAATTAAGGAAGACTAGCTGTGATTTTGAATTCACCAAACAATCCTCTAAAGGACCACACAGAAAGTAAGAGATTCCTAATAGCAATTAAAAAGTAGACCTCCCTTTGTCTGTTTGTTGTTGTTTATTCCACTTAACTTCCACTGGGCGTGCTGAAGAAAAGAGGCTACTTGCTATTTAGGAATCTTCTGAAATTTGGATTTTTTTGAATTCCTGGATTTTGGGATTCTGAAATTTGACTGCTGGTTGATTGGTGAACTTAGTCATGGCTGACAAGTCAATCTACCAAATCACAAAGCTCACAGGGGCTTCCAATTACCACAAATGGAAGACTGATGTGACAATGCTGCTTGCAGCAAAGGGACTGCACCACACGATCGATGCAACCATTCCACCACCGGATCCAAAGACTGCAACCAAGACAGAAAAGGAGTTGTGGGATCAGCAACAGTTTAAGAGTTTAGGTCAAATGTACCTTACCTTGAATGATGGAGTACAACGCATCGTGGCACAATGTAAAACGCCGCTTGAGGTTTGGACTACGCTCCGGAAAACTTTTGAACCGGCTACTCGTGCCCACATCGCAGCACTTCGGACAAAGTTTCAGTCTCTCCGAATGTCTCCGTATGAAGAGCTGAAACTTTACATCAATCGCTTGAAGAAAGCTGCCCATGATTTCTGGGATCTTGTTCCACACAAGAAGGATGAGGATGACCTGGCCTATCAGATCCTAGCCGGACTGACTCAAGAGTTCGACTTCATGGCCCAGCAGCTTTACATGCTGGAGGATAAGGATTTCACAACCGAGAGAGTCAAGACCTCTCTCATTGCAGAATCGGGTCAACTGCGAGAGAAAGCTAAGGAGCCTACACCTACCGACACTATCAGCTTCATCAGCGACAACATACAGTTATTTGCCAACACTGCGACAAACCGGGACATACCTCCAAGGAGTGCCGGACTCTAAAGGCATTGCTAAGCGGAACCACCACCAAACATAGTCAAACATCACCGCCAGAACCAGTTCGATGTCACGCCTGCGGAGACACAGGCCACTATGCGAAAGGTTGTGCTAACCGACGGTTACAGTCCAACCAGCCTGGAATTGTTCCATCAAAAGCATCTAAGAAGAAGACAAAGAAGACAAAACAACCCTCATCGCCTCAGATGTCAGAACCATCCTTCTTCGTCGGGACCATGGAGGACAATTCTTTGGATATTGACCAATGGATATGGGATTCATAGGCGGCTAGGCATCTTTGTACCCACATACGGTGGTTTACTTCACTTCGCACAATCAGGCCAATGACACTATAGGGCTATGCCGGAGAATTCTCCATTGATGGTGTTTGGGACAGTCATCTTGCAAACAGCAACAGGATGCGTGACCCTCACGGACGTTGGCTACGCGCTTTGTGGTTGGAGAAACCTCAAATCAGGTTACCGGGCCAGTGTTGCTGGTTATTCATGGATCGGAGTAAACAACATGGTCATCGTGCGTGATCGTCAGAACAGAGAATTCTTGCATTGCTATGGTGATCAAGGGCTTTTTAAGTTAACAGCAAAGTCAGCTTCCACAACACCTACTCCAGCACCTACTCCACTAGTCTCCACATATGGTAAGCAACCTGGCATCTTCCCAGCAGAGACAAAGGAAGTCGACAAACTGGTCCTGTGGCACCAGCGATTTGGACATTTCAACACACGGCAGTGCACAGGATGTCTCATGAAGGGACCCATATTGGATTGCCTCACCTTAAGTCCCGAGATTTCTACTGTGATACATGCAAGACATGTAAAGCAATTAAGATGTTTTCAAAGTCCATTGGGAAATGCTCGACTAAGGAAATCTTGGAGTTGATCTTTTTTGCGACGTGTGGGGACCTATTGTTACTCCATCGCATCGGAGCTCAACGTACTTCCTTTCTGTGGTGGACTATTAGACTAGATGGGTTACGGCATACCCAGTAAAAAGCTAAATCAGAAGTTTTTGACTACATTGGCCAGTATGTAACCTTCATGAAGAGGCAGACGGGTTCCAAGGTTTGTCGCATTTGCACGGATCAGGGAACTGAATTCTGCAGCCGCCAGATGGAAAGATTCCTCGAGGATCGAGGTATTCAACATGAGCAGACCAGCACGCATTCACCCCGGCAAAATGGCGTGGCTGAGAGACTGAATAGGACCTTAATAGGCATCGTGCGATCCCTCATCAAGGACGCAGGCCTAACAGGAAAATTCTGGGTTGAGTTCCTGCACACAGCAGTCCATCTGTATAACCGCTACCCTCGGGAGGTACTCGGAAAATGACACTTCATACGAGCTAAGATTTAACAAAAAACCATCGGCCCAGCATCTTAGGAGAATAGGATGCAAAGTGCACGTCTTGCTCCCAAAGGTTACAGGAGGCAGTAAGCTTGCAGATACAGCCATTGCTGGTATCCTGATTGGATACGCTATTCGCTTGCGCGGCTAAAGGGTCTGGTGCCCCTCAAGAATCAACAGATGTCACATTCGATGAGGATTCTTCACCTGTCACGAAGTTGCACGATGAAGTCAAAGGCAATCAACAGCCTCTGGAACCACGTCGCTCAGCACGCATCAAGACGATGTATGACAAGGTGTGATTAGTTGCCCAAAATATTCCTCAGGTCGAGGAGGGCTATTCATCGAGTACTAACAGTGACGATTCGAATGAGGAAACCACCTTTATCAGGACACCTACATATCCGGTAGACCCCTTTGAAATAAAAAGTGATCCACCTCCACTACGACTAATCACCAGCGTGGAACCACAGTCGACTATGCCGTCCTCTCCAGAAAGGGTTCCTGTTCAACCACCCTGGATGGAACCAGAGTCAACTACGCCGTCTTCTTCAGAAAGGGTTTCTGTGCAATCACCCTTGAGGGAACCGGAGTCACCTAAACAGTCGGGTGGTCATGAAATATGGCCACACACCATGCTCACTAAGACTCAGTGCCGGGGGTTTATGACAATTTGTAAACTGCCATTCAGTGACCACAGGCTGAATTTCTTGGTGGCCGACCCCTATCAGGGCCCTTGGGACATGGTCCAAGAACACCCAGGGGAAAAAGAATTGGACAACCTGGAGCTGGAGTTTCACCATGTCAACGTTAGTGATCCGGCGATTCGGGCAGACGATACCATGGATTGGAGGAGCTCTATGTAGGACGAGATCACAACACTCAAGAAGCGACAGGTATACGAGTGCGTGAAGGTAGACAAAACCGCAGAAGTGTTAGGCACCCGCTGGGTCTTCGCCCGCAAACAGGATGCATCTGGAAATGTGAAGCGTCATTGAGCAAGGCTGGTGGCACAAGGCTTCCAACAGCGATTTGGGGTAGACTTCCTGGACACCTATTTTCCGGTTGTTGATTTTTCGCTCGTGAGACTATTTCTCCTGCTTCTTGTCGTTGTTAAATTGTCGTTAATTGGACGTAAAGTGTGCCTACTTATACGCCGATTTGAAGGAAACAGTCTATGTGAGACCACCCGTAATCGCCGATGAAAAGCTTGAGACTGTTTGGAGGCTAAGAAAAGCGCTTTACGGACTGCACCAAGCATGCCAATGCTGGTACCGATAAATGGATAGAGGCCTGAAGGATCTCTGCTTCTGCCAACTGGAATTAACCTTGTGTGTGTATCGTCTTGGATGGTCAGTCATACTTCTAGTCTACGTGGATGACTTTTTTCAGATTTGGTGTACTTAAAAGGATCTTGCCCATGCCTGCTGGCTACTGACACGCCGGTACGACATTAAGAACCTTGGCCAGTCCGCAAGTTTCTGGGAATTAAAGTTATATCCAGGAAGGATAGAACCGTTGCTCTCCATCAACAGCCTTTTATTACGAAGATATGCGTGCTCTTACTGGGAATCCCCGCAAAGTGTGTCTATGAGCCAATGAAGGTCGGAATCGACGTGAAGGCATTCTATTCTAGTGAATGCTAACCATTAGGATCAGAATGTCGGTACCGAAGTCTAATCGGCTGCCTACTTTACCTAGCCCGCCACACGCGTCCGGACATTAGTTATGCTGTGGCATTCCTGGCTCGGTTTTGTGAAGCTCCTAGAGAAATTCATTGGGATGCTCTTTCCCATGTGCTAAACTACGTGCGCACCACATCTGAATTTGACCTATGTTTGACCTACAGTCATGCCACATGGTTCCATGCGTTTTCAGATGATTCATGGGCCTCGGACATTACGACAAAACGCTCGATTACCGGGTATATGGGGATTTTAGGGAAATATTGGGAAAGGCCTCAATTGTTTGGCGCTCCTCTCGTCAAACACTTGTGACAATCGACCTCATATGGCTCAAGCGCATTCTCGAAAAACTACATACATCTATCGAGATAGTCTCTGATTCCCCACATCTACGTGGACAACCAGGCAGCGATCGTCAATGTCTGAAACGATGTCGCAAACTCTCACACAAAATATATTGACATTAAACTGCAATTTATCAGAGAGAGATATAGCTAAAAAATGTTCACCATCAGCTATGTGAACACCAAGGACAACCTAGCTGATGTCTTCACTAACAGAACTCAATGGGAGCGGATCCAGCACCTAATGCCGTTTTTCCAGCCGGGATCTTCATCAGTGGTCATGCCCCCCAATAGGGGAACTGTTGTGTATTCTTTGGTGGCAACACCCCAAATAAAGGCTTACCAGCTGTTAGCCATCAGCCATGAGCCGTTAGCCGTCAGCTGCTAGCCATGAGCCATCAGCTTTCAGCTGCGAGCCGTTAGCCGTCAGCCATTTTGTTTTTGGGGTTTTGGTGTTCTGCTAAGCAACAGGACTTTAGTTGGTGCTCTGAGAATGGGAAGTGAGACATCTCTCACTACAACTCTCAACTTCAACTTCAGCTGCAGCTGCAATTTTACCTCCACTATCTTCAGCAAATTGGACCAACAATTAAGGAAGACTAGCTGTGATTTTGCATCCACCAAACTGTCCTCTTAAGGACCACACAGAAAGTAAGAGATTCCTAATAGCAATTAAAAGGTAGACCCCCCTTTGTCTGTTTGTTGTTGTTTATTCCACTTAACACAAACTTTGTTCCTTATACTGTGTTATGCTATCATTATGTTCGTTGCATGTGACGGCATTGCTTTCTAGAAATAAAGGATTTCCTGGCAACCAAAAGTTAAGTCTCTGACTTTATACTACTGGAGGACCAAATTTATCAAAGACAAGTGCCTTCGTTTTCAGAGAGAGTATGTTGTTTGGACACTACACGCAAATTACCATCAGCATTTTTTGGTAAAAAATGACGCCAAAATGACCAAGTTTGCTACTTGAGCTGTTACACTTACATTCTATATTTGCGCGTCATTTTTGGTAATTTTTTTTCGCAAAAAATGACGTCAAAATGACCAAGTTTGCTACTTGGGCTATTACACTTACATTCTGTATTATTACTTAATACATATATAGCCTTAGAAACAGTACATGTAACTTTCCACAATAAAGAGCAAATTTGGCATCTTTTCATGTTTTATGTAGCCTTCAACTGATACCATACAAACTTAAAATTATATCTTACAATCTAAAATGATGGTTAAAGCCATGTTTTGGCCGGAGGTAGATGGTGCTAATGCAAACAATGTCATATCATGATGGCATATAGGTGATTTATGACTGATTGTGGCAAGAGATTTACTGAGGAGATATGTAAAAGCTTCTCAGCATACTTACGAGCGAGTAGAAATGTGATGCCAAAAGCAAAAAAATCTGCATACTCTGCGAGAAAATTCACATTAATTGGCATGGTCTTTTCAAAGGCTTCCTGCATGACATTATTAATCAGGGAATCGAAATAGCCACTGTAACCTCTTGCAACGCTAGCTGTGCCTGAAATTATTAATTAGTACATTTCACACAAAAATAATATCGAACATTGGCGGCTCATCCATTCGCACTGTGGAACTGCAGCACCCCCAAACACTGGATATCATCGATAACATTTAATATAACAAGTCTTTTTTTCTTTAATTCTTTATAATTTCATTTATTTTTAATCTATTGTTCAAATTATTTAATTAACTCTTTAGTCATTTCCCAGTGAATGAAAAAGATTTTAAAAAATATGTATGCAACTGCGTGTTTCACAGTTCAAGCAGCGAGGTGTTTAACTGTTGTGCACATGTGCACATGGGAAGCTGCATGCACGTCGGGCTGCGAGCAAGGGAGGACTGTCGCTCCTGCATTCGCAACTGGCTTGCTTCGCAGCATTACTCCGCAGCGTTACTAGCAGCACCCCCACTTCATTTTTCTACGAGCCGCCTTTACCACCTATATTTCTTATAATTTCTTACCTATGACATATTCTAAAACCAAATTCCATCCAATGATGAACGCGATGAATTCACCTACGGTGACATAGCTATAAACATATGCAGACCCAGCTCGAGGGACACGAGATCCAAATTCGGCGTAACACAATCCTAGTGATAAATATTTTGTGAAACTGTTAGAATCACATCTTGAAAATAGTAAGAGCCAAATATTGCCATTAATCTTAAAAACAAAATAAACAGGTGATAAAAAGAATGGAACATATACAGTGGTGGACAAGATATATGCAAAAAAATCTATGGTTTAAATCCAAGAAAAAACCACATGAATAGTTGCATGTACATTCCATACATTTCATAATGAAGAATAGTCTAGGACATGGTTTAAGGCAAAATAATCGATGATTATCATGTGGGGATGTCTCAAAAAGATAATTGTGTTAAACATGATGTTCACAAATCCACAGTATGCAGATTGCTCCAGAAATTCAAAAGCAAAGGAAATGTGGATATTTTTCACAATAGTAGTAGACCTCGTATAACCACAGCTAGAGCTGAGTCTAAGATTGTGAAGCAAGTGAAAAAAATCAGTTTATATCTTTTAAATGTAATTCAGATGGAATGACCATTTTGGTATCAAATAGAAACATTAGAAGGCGTGCTGTCATAGCTGGACAATGTTCATCCAGCAAACAAGCCATTAATTTCCAAAAAAAGGTAGCAATTTGAAAAAAACACACAGTGACTGGAGTGTGGCCAAGTGGAAAACAGTGTTGTTTAGTGACGATTCCAAATTTAACATCATTCCATGGCAGTGATGGAAATTGTTATGTGCGTCGGCCACTAGGGAAACGCTAAGATCCATGGTCTTGCCAGAAGACTGCCAAGCACAGTGGACAGCGTTATGGTCTGGGGACTTTTCTCCGGACAAGGCATAGGCCCTCTTCATCGCATTACTGGAATCATGGATCGTTACATGTACAGGGACATTCGTCTAGATGTCATGTTGCCTTTTGAAAACGATCCAAAACACACATCAAAGGTGGTCAAAACCTGGTTCCAGGATAAGCACGTGCAAGTATTAGAGCGGCCACCTCAATCCCCTGACCTTTACCCAATTGAGAAGTTGTGGATAGAAAAATTGACTGAACAAACGTGCACAGCCAGGACCAACTTTTTAAAGCAATCGAAAAAGTCTGGAAAAAGATCCCACAGGGCACTCTGATGAAGTTGATTAAATCATTGCCTTCCGCGGTGCAAGGCAGTGAATGCAAACAATGGTTTTGCCACAAATATTAAGAAAAACTATACAATCTGCAATTGCAATTCCAGTTGCATTTGTTTTGTCCAAGAAAAAACTGTATACTTTTGATAATTTTTTATTTTTTTCTGAAATTCAAATGAATTCTGTACATTTCTCTTGATTATTAAATATATGGAATGTACTTGCAGTTATCCATGTGGTTTTTTCTTGCATCTAGGCCAAAAATATTTTTTCACCACTTGAAAACGTTTATCAACCAGTTGCACATGTTTTGTCAACCACTGTAGGTCTTAAGTTGCCTAAACATTAGATTTCTGAAATTACCAACAGTAACAATTGTGATTTTTTACATTTGTGAGCAAAATCGCCTAAAAATCAGTCAACAAAAAATCACTATAGCTCGGAATCTGGGACAGAGCAATCAAATAAGAAATAAATCTTCATAAGAATTATTTTAAGAACTATGAGTATGTTCGTGCATTAAAAATGCCACTATATGTGTCACAATTGACCATTTCCAGTAACAGTGGTGGTCATATGTGTGAGACAATAATTAGCCGAAACTGGCCAAAGTCCAAATCTTCATTCTTAGGCAAAATTAATCTGAACCTTAACCTAAACTTTGAAATCCCTAATTTATTCTAGAAAATTCACAG
>JAQGBW010004988.1:0-12771 GCA_034698625.1 Julus scanicus
CAGTTTTCGGCAACCGAGATTCTGACGTCAGCCGCGTCGGTTCTCGGTTTTCGGCCAAGTGGGAATCAGGCATTATTGTTGCCTTTGCTCTGTGTTAACTTCATTGCCCACATCGTGTGCTAGTGTTTTCCACAGTTTTTGCTGGGTACTGCTTTAGCTTCTTGTAAGTAGTAGTTTTGTCTAATGTGGTCAGTGATGAATCGCCTGAATTGGCCTTATCCTGTTACCATGATATAATTCATTTCGAAAATGCTTACACCTGGAAATAATTGAATATGCTAATGTAGTTTTTATGCACTTGGAGCCTTACGGACTCGTTTATTTACAGTGAGGTTTGTCCCTGATGAGACCCAGGTGTGCCCTCACCATTGGGAAGAACCTGTTGGGTGAGTATTGTTTCAGTTGTTTTAGTTATTTTAATTGGTTTTATTGGTGCGTTTTTGCAATTTGTGCAATTTTACTGTTAGCATTTTACTCGAATCCTTGCTGGTACTGTTTCTCACAGATCTTTTTACTGTGGATCACCTCATGTTTAAAAATTCTAATTGTTGGTTAGTTGCAATTTGTCTAAAAAAACAGCGTTTTATGTATAGAAAATTTTGTAAGGGTTGTTGGCCTTTCGTGTTTTTAACTTGCTGTCTTTCCATTATGTACCTAGTGTTTCAGACTGATAAAGTCCGACAAATGGACAAAATGTTGCTGGTATTAAAGGTTTTTACACCTATATTGTGACCTCACTTCTTCCGTATATAAAAAAACACTCCGGTCTCAGTTAAAGGTTAAAACCTTTATTGCCAACAACGTTTCGTCAAAAGGCTTCATCAAGTCGCCAAAAATATATCTACAATTTAAAACAGAACTGCAGATAAGCCAACAATCAATAGAGGGGCCAACAAACCCAAATTACATAAAATACATTGTCGTTTTCAATTCATTGCAACTAAAACAGTAAAATTTTAAATTTAATTTAAGGCAAGTACTAAAGAACACAATAATTTTGCTAACATTTCACTACAAAATGGTGTGTTAGCAAAATTATTGTGTTCTTTAGTACTCGCCTTATATGAAATTTAAAATTTCACTGTTTTAGTTGCAATGTATTGAAAACAAAAATGTATTTTATGTAATTTAAGTTTGTTGGCCCCTCTATTGATTGTTAGCTTATCTGTGGTTCTGTTTTAAATTGTAGATATATATTTTTGGCGACCTGATGAAGTCTTTTGATGAAACAATGTCGACAATAAAAGTTTTACCTTTAACTGAGACCGGAGTGTTTTTTATTTGATTGTACCTGGATACGGTCTAAAGAAGCACGATGTCCTTTATTCCGTGTATCTTAATTTTACACATGTTTTGAATTTATATAAAATTTTTAATTTTTTAAAATTGTCACGAGATTGGTTTTGTGTTTAAATGACACCATGACACTTACAAAAATCCACGAAAAATCGGTTTCACAGATTTATAGAATACATTTTGTCAGCTCTTAACCAAGTGAAGTATAGAGGCAAAGAGGAAGTGTAGGTCGATATAAAGGCTAGTGCACTTTATTGACAGCAACGTTTTGTCCGGCGTGCTGACTTTATCTGGCTAATATAATCCTAAAAACAAATGAACCGGAAGACAGCAGTAAGTAAAACATCAATCAGAGCAACACAACTCTAATACAATTTAAAAAACCTGTTGCCGTTTTTGATAAAATTGCAACTAAATACACATTGTTTTTAAAACAGGTTAAAAGGGCAGATCAACAAAGAATAAAAGAATAATATCATGAGGATAAAGGTGAGACCCACAAATGAATCAATAAACAATAGGGCAATAAGAACACCTACCAAGTATAAATGCACATTCCCCACGCAATTTCAGGCAGTACAAAGGCTGAAAGTTGCAAAACACAAGCCGAAGCTACCCAGCATTCAAGGACATTGCGCCCACATAAAGGAGCAACTCCCGCTCCATAAGACCTTCATCATAGTCAACACCGGAGGAAACAAACACGCACCAAAAGGGCAGTGGTTGAAACAGCCGTGTGCACGCACGCGTCAGTGCATTGAAATCCTAAATTATCGAGCAAATGAGAGTTTTGTAAAAGAAGTACAACTTTTTAAAAAACCATTTTAGAAACTATTACTATTTAAAAATTCCCCACTGAAAATTCAAACACTAGACAAAACCCGAAAACTGTTACAATAAATCATACCGTCGGCATCAGGTTTCATCCACAACGAATCAAAAACACACATTAACCTCACGATGTTTATAACTCGAAACAACCGATCCGGCCAACATCCAATCAAGCACAACCCTCCAGAACGTCAGCCAAGCACTAGCCACCTGCCCAAACAAGCCACAAACGAAGCAGAGGCAGCCAAACCCGCCGAAAACCCCGCCCCCAAATTAGGTGTTTCAAAGAACAAATTAAAACATGCCACGCGTTAAACAGTGCGCACACCCACTAGCATCCTACAGTGGCTAATTCGAGGAGGAAAAGTGATTGGCTGACTGCTGAGCTCGCGTCGAGCAAGCACTGCCAACTGCCATAGTTAAATTAGTGGCAAGCCCCGTGCTAGGCGGCGGTTGTTGAAAGAAAAATGACGGGGGGGGGTGGCGGAAAAGGGAAAATCGGGATAAAAGTTAGATGCAGTGATGGGGACACAGCCGAGGGTGGGGGCCCTTTGTTCACTGCTGCAAATAGCTTGCACATTGTTGTTTCCCTGTATGTCCGAGGACACAACCGGTAACAAAGATGGAATGTTAGCAACATGGTTGGAATTTATTTTTTGACCGATAAAACCACATATATTTTTTCCGTTAGTGGGAATGATATTATTTGGGTATGTTAGGGGGTTCATTACCCGCTTATTCCCAGGGGGTCTCCCACTATTGGGATGCCCAATTGGGCGATGTCTTTGCTGAACCGAACCGATTTTCACACCTTTCACAACTTCATGATATTTGAAGGGGATTGCTCCCCGATGAATAGCAAGATTCATCGCTTTGGGGTGGTTCTGGATGCATACACTTTCTTTAAATAACCTTGCGCGAAGGAGCGGTTCACCTGTCACCACTCTACTGCATTACCAACAAATATTGTGTCCAGGGCACTCACTAAGGACATGGTTCGCAATGGAACTCATAGCTACTTTTCGATTTTTCACATCATATTGATGTTGTTTTATTCTTTTGGCTAGAGAATTGTTGGTTTGCCCAATGTATACAAACTCACACGAACCGCAAGGAATTTCATAAACCACTTGACACACACCATTACAATCTTTCAAAAACGAATTGACTTTCTTAGAAAGGCCGTTCTTATAAGGCATAGACATATAATATTTTTGGGTAGCATCCTCTGTGCTAGAGAGCTGCTCTTTCGGGTGCAAGATGTCGCGCTTTAGTTTCAGGATAAAATCCAGGGGGTAGTTATTTTTTTCTAAAACTGCAATATTTTCCGCCAAAATTCGTTCTCTAAATTCAGGCTGCGAGGTTTGTCTGATAGCCTGGCTGAGAACGGACCTAACAACACCTTTTTTATGCTTAGTGTCGTGGTACGAGAAAAAGTTCAGGTACCTACCAGAGTGTGTAGGTTTTTTAAAAAATTCCGTGTGAATACTACCATCATTATTCCTGATCGCCCGCACATTTAGAAAGCTAAGACATAAATTACATTCGGATTCAGTAGTGAAAGTGAGTCTAGGGGGAACGGCCTCTCATCTAGATTTATAAGCCTCGATATGCTCGGGTTTCATTATTGCGAATATATCATCCACATACCTCTTGAGCAAGGTAGGGGTGACTCGGGAGAAAACTTTCACCACCTGCTCCATTTCCTCCATCACAATGTTGGCCACGATGGCGGAGATGGGAGAGCCCATTGCTATTCCAAATATTTGGCTATAAAAGACCCCTTCAAAATCAAAGAACGTAGAATTTAGACATAATAACAGGCCCTCAATAAACTCATTCATTGGGATGGACGTAAAATCTCTGATAAGTTCCCATTTTTCCTCTATGATCACATCGACTCTATCCAGTGGAACATTCATATACAGTGAGCAAACATCAAACGCAACCATGACCTCCCCTTCGGGCACCACCAAGTCCTTCAACAGTGCGGCGAACTCAAACCCATTTTTAATGTACGTCTCAGTTTTACCAGTGATGTTCACAAGTATGTCTGCATAAAATTTAGACAAGTAATAAGTGGGTGCGCCATTAAAGGCAACAATCGGCCGCAATAGAACTTCCGGTTTGTGAGTTTTCGGCAAGTTATAAATTCTCGGGGTAGTACCATTGTGACAAGATAGTTTCCTATGGACACTAGGAGGGATAAAGCCTTGTTCGAGCCAACTTTTAACTAATTTGTTGACATCGTTCTGGTTTTTACTCAGCAGAGATGCATTAAGCCGTATCAGCTTATCAGCTTTTACGAAAGTGATACTATGTTTTGTATTGTTGAAAAAGGTTTTAACTTCTGCCTCAGACACTCCCAATGCCATTTGAAAGTTTAGGCCCTCCGACGGCTTTCTACGAAACGTCTTTAATGAGTCAACCAATTTTTCCCTCAAACAATCAACCTCTATGCCAGGGAGCCGTGGCCAATTTGACTCAAAACAAGCAAGCATCTCAACAATATCTAAGAGCTCGTCGAAGGCAAATTTAGGCCTAAGGGCGAGAAATTTCTTTTATGTTTTCTGGAAGCATTCCGTTGGTCAAATCTTCGACCCAAAGGTTAACATCAATATGCATGGCTTTGCCCACTTTCCTTTGTAGCTGTGCAAATTTTCCTTGCAGTCGAAATTTGTGTATTTTGAATTTACGTTCAGAGATGGCTTTGACCTGCTCAACAAGAAAGGAGTTGGTGTGGGCAGGTATTAATGGGGACAATCTCCCCCAGAAGTAATCAATTTTGTTATTAGTATCGACAATGTTGTTGTTAACGACATTAATTATGGTCAACAGATTCTTCCTGTCGAAGTCGATACAGTTCTGTAAGTAGTCATCATTATTTCCGATGGGGGTGGATCGTAGTCCGCGTGGGATCACATTAATGGCCTTGCATTTTTGTAGAAAGACTGATTGATTGTGAAGTCTCCCTCGTGTATCACCCAATTTAAGGATGTGTTAAAGATGTTTCGTAGAAAGCCATCGAAGGGCCTAAACTTTCAAATAGCATTGGGAGTGTCTGAGGCAGAAGTAAAAACGTTTTTCAACAATACAAAAGATAGTATCACTTTCGTAAAAGCTGATAAGGCTATAAAGACTAGTGCACTAGTCTTTATATAGACCTACACTTCCTCTTTGCTTAGATTTATTGAATTTATATAAAATTTTTAATTTTTATAAATTGTCACGAGATTCGTTTTGCGTTCAAATGACACCATAACAATTACGGAAATCCACATTAAAAAAAATCAATTTCACAAATTTTTTGAATTACAATGAAATTTTCAATTTTTGCACAATTGTCACGAGATTTGTTTTGCCTCCGAATGACACTATGATACATACGGAAATTTACATTTTAAAAAAAACCCGATTTCTCAGATTTTTTGAATTAATATGAAATTTTTAATTTTTTGAAATTGTCACGAGTTTCGTTTTGCGTTCAAGTGACACTATGACACTTACGGAAATCCACAAAAAACGATTTCACAGATTTTTTGATATTATTTGAAATTTTCAATTTTTGCACAATTGTCACAAGATTTGTTTTGCGTCTGAATGACATTATGATACATACAGAAATCCACATTTAAAAAAATCGATTTCACAGATTTTTTGAATTTATATGAAATTTTTAATTTTCTAAATTGTCACGAGATTCATTTTGCGTTTAAATGACACCATGATATTTACGGAAATACACGAAAAAACGATTTCACAGATTTTTTGAATTTATATGAAATTTTCAATTTTTGCACTATTGTCATGAGATTTGTTTTGCATCTGAATGACACCATGATACATACAGAAATCCACATTTAAAAACAACCAATTTCACAGATTTTTTGAATTTATATGAAATTTTTAATTTTTATAAATTGTCACGAGATTCGTTTTGCGTTCAAATGACGCCATGATATTTACGGAAATACACGAAAAAACGATTTCACAGATTTTTTGAATTTATATCAAGTTTTCAATTTTTGCACAATTGTTACGAGATTTGTTTTGCCTCTGAATGACACTGATGCATACGGAAATTTACATTTTTAAAAACACTTGATTTCTCAGATTTTTAAATATATATAAAATTTTAATTTGTCTTAATTGTCACGAGTTTCGTTTTGCACGAGTTTCATTCAAATGACACCATGACATTTACGGAAATCCATGAAAATAATACCAATTATGAGCTAAAAAAACAATTTTTGGCCTTTACATATAAAAAGGGCCTACCTGGGAAAACCAACTCCATAATTAATGTACATAATGGAGCCGTAGCGTCAAAAAGCCATAACACGGTTAAGTCTTTTCTTCCAACACTTAAAGACAGAATCCCCACATCCTTAAGAAGTAAATTAGTGTATCAAATCCCATGTGGCTCATGTAACTACGCCACAGGTTTGCCATAGGGCAAACTAAAAACAATCGCTAAAAGAGTTAAACAACTCCAATATGATGTCCGGAATAGAAAAGTGGCAATAACTACATCGCCAATTACGTGTGGACCCTTACTAAAATTTTAGGTTTTATTGTGGTATGTTTCATGTATGTTTAAGGTATCAAAGTATATTAATGGTATATCCTCGGTATCCTGATAAAACCATGTAAAATATACCTTTCATGGTTTATTTAAGGTTGTTATTAAAGTATCTTTAAGATTATATTTTGCATGAGGTTGCCTTAAGATTTAATTATGGTATTTATAATGAAACCTTTATTTGTTTCCAGCAATGTATCATTTTACATTTAAAAATACTTTAAAGAAACCCCATCAAATGGTCGTTTCCAGCAAGTATCATTCTACATTCAAAAAATACTAAAAAGAAACCTCACCAAATAGTTGTTTCCAGCAAGTATCATTCTACATTCAAAAAATACTAAACAGAAAACCTATAAAATACTGACAACAGTCAGTAAATCACATAGCATTACATAGTTTACAAATTAATAAATGACACTACAGTGTTATTTTGAATTAAATAAAATATCCAGTACAACTGTGTTTTTATTAATTTATCTATTTAAGCATTTTTAAAGTAATACATCATTGAAAATTATTCAACTTCTTTTGTATTAACTGCATCTATTAAATACAACTCCTGCTTTGTACTAACAAAAATGTGTGGTGAAATGATATTCTCTAATGAAATTACACAAATATTATCAGTTTGAATAATAGGAAAAACATGTTTTAGTTTAACATAAAGAATTGTTATTTTAATTGATAACAGGTCCTTTTGCACTATTTTTTGGATAATACAGACATATTTAAATAGATCTTAAACATAAACGTTAAGAAAACACTTGATGCAGCTAAATTGTATATTTTCTTGCATATCTTTGTATTTTAAAAAACAGGATGATTTTTATATGCTTTGCTGTAGGTTTTGTTAGTATACTAGATGCCATTTATCAGTAACCTATGGAATTCAAAGACCTGCTCTAATGGCTGATTCAAATACTCTTGAGTCAAATCAGTAATTATGCTACTTGAACACAGTGAAACTGCACCTATTATTATCATACTATTATCCAAAATTTCATAAATCTTTTTTTGCTGACACCTGCTTAGAAGTCTCTTGCAAAAAAGTTTAACATCATTGAGCAATAGCTTGTCTAACCAAATTGGCAACGAAATATTTGCTGATGCAGCTGCACAGAGCTGCGTGTGAATGTACCGAGTGCCATGAATGGTTTTAAGTAAATGCCCATTAATACTCTTCCAACCAAAACATGATGTGGCCCATAGTGGACCCATATCTCTTACACAATCAGTTAGGTGAAGTAGTTTGTGGATATTGATTGTCAAATGTCGTTAGGAGCAGGACAATGCAAATTAATCAGAGTAAGCAAATCTGACAAACAGGCTGCAGTAAGTAATAGAGTTCTTCAAAACTAAAACCCATATTAATAATACACTATCTAACACACTGAGTTTTGCTCCTGTATACAAAGGTTGATCGTTTTCTTCAACATCTTGCTTGTTATGTTTAGCATTTTGGTCATGCTCAGCATTTTGGTCATGCTCAGCATTTTGGTCATGCTCAGCATTTTGATCCAGCTAAGCATTTTAATCCAGCTCAGCATTTTTGTCATACTCTGCATTTTGGCCATTCTCAGCATTTTGGTCATACTCTTTTTCAAGGCTGTGTTCTGAAGCATCCAATTTAGGTACATCAAATGGGGAAGCACAGGCTTTGTGAAAGAAATTAAAATTAGTCTCTTAAGCATCTAAAATAGCACAAGGATAATTAAACCTTATTATATGCATGGTTTATGCATTAAGTTTGATTATGCATAGATGAGTTGGGTCTACGTCAATTCGGCGCATAGCAACATTTAGTCTGATACGACTAAATGTCAGATACTCCGAATTGTCATTCGCCAAATTGTCATACGGCAAATTGTCGTGCACGACGAAATGTCACATACGCGAATTGTCATTCGCCAAATTGTCATACGGCAAATTGTCGTATACGACAAATTGTCACATACGCCGAATTGGTGTACGACGAATTGTCTACGCCCAATTGTCATGCGCCGAATTACTATGCGCCGAATTGACGGGATCCCAGATAAGTTTAATCTTTGATCAAGAACTGTAATAGACATTGCAATTTATAAAGAGAGTTACCAAATGTGCATAAGCAAATACCTTGTCCAAACCATACCTAAATAAATTTAATGACTAACCATCATATTTATAACAAAAAACCTCAACTAAATTTGAATGTTGTGCCTTGTGATCATTGCTTTGCAGTTCACTTGTATATAAATCTGTTTTGGTATCCTTAAATGCTTTTAACACTTCATGATCAGCTGGAGAGTCCCTCTTTAGCATTCTCCAAATTGTCCAACGTAAAATGCCTGAAACTTCTTTAGAAGAACCTTCCATTTTTAATTTCTTCCTAAAGAATTTCAAAATCTAAAAGAAATTGTATACATAATTTAGAATAGGCATGAAATTGTCAAATATCAATAATTACATGTAATCAGCACCTACAGTTATTTCATAAACTGCCTTATAATATTGCATTATAAGAATGCACTAATGTTTAAGAGCTCATAAGGTGAGCTAACAGTTATATGATAAACAATTTCTTATACAAATTTTATAGGATAAAGCAGTTCTTTATGGTAATTATATATTGTATGATCTCTATATTTATACTTAGTACTTATTTTGTAGGCATTTTTTTAATTAGCTTAATAAAGAATTTACATTTATCATAATTTATTACACTCAATATACAATATATTATATATGTTACAGTACTTACTTTCTAATTTGGAAATTAAAGCTGTGTTACCTTGTCTGTTTCCTTGTAACTGAAACAATTATATAACATGATCCAGTTTGTTAGAATACTTCTCTTGTCCCAAGCATAGGCTATTTTGGCTAGAGGACTCCTGCATAGCAGATGCTAAAAACCGTCTGCTAAGAAAAGTGATAGCTCCATACACAGTTTTGGCGCCCATTTGCTTAACAAAGGATTTCAGCAGCAACCAACAGATAGGTAAGATTTTTGTTATACATCTTTATATTTGAATAATTTATTAAAATTCTTAATAGCTAATACTATTATTATTTGTTAAAGCATTTATAATGACTCCTAAAAGAGAAGCATGCCAGTCTGTTAATGTGTTATGGACTGAAGAAAATCAAAAGGGAATTATACCTGTACAGGATGTGAAGACTTACCCAAAGGTTAAGGAGGGTCAAATAACAAGAGCTCGTTAAGGTGGCTCATTTTACCTTTGCAAAGTTTTGAAACTTAGAAGTATGTATGGTATATAGTCTTGTTTTATTTGAATTCATATCAATATCTATAATTAATCATCTTTTATTTTAAGCTCCTAAAGAACTTTCTGATGCAGAGTCTCAGCTACTTCTTGGTGAGCAGCCTGATAAGCTGGATTCAACTTTATCTAAAATGACTACTTAGGCTGTCAGAAGAGCCTTCCAGTAGTGAAGAAGATGACCCAAAATATGGTTAACAAAAAACAGCAAGATGCAAACGTGTTATTAACCATGAAAGGTTTTCCAAAGTAAAAAAAAGTTGAACAAAAACGGAAAAAAATGCAGCTTTATGATTTTCAAGAAATACTTAAGGACTATGACAAGAAGCATTTAGCCAATAGACCCTTAAAAGAATCGAATTTATTACAAATGGTCAGCTCCAAAACATACTTATCACAGTACAGTAGAAAAACATGTGGTCACAGTAAAAAATTAACTTTATTGCGGGGGAATGTTTCTTTCGTGTGCCGGACTTCCTCAGGCCAAAAAACAGACTACAACATTAAAGAAGCAAAATCAAAAAACCGGGCACAACAAACCCACAAATTGTATCAATAACGCAACCATTTTCATGTTAATTGCACCTAAAATACCATTTAGAAATTTCCACAAGGCAGTTGTAATAAGATGTAAAAAGATAAGCAAACAATTTCCCACACAATACCAAACAAACCATAAAAGGTGGGCATGCAAAAGCACATAAAAGCCATCTAAAATTATTATTGTACTTACATAACAATGCAGTCATAATAAATCACAAAACACCCAAAGGGCAGCCGTCATTTCCATGCATGGCACGCATACTACAGAAATTTGACACAAAGGATATCATTTTTTGACAATTCATCTTCCAAAAATCTAAAATGACTAAAATATAGGTCTTTACAAGCTACAATAACGTACAAAACCCCGAAAACCAGTGATTCACTGGAATCACTAGAAATCACTGGTAAACCGCGCTTAAGAGCCAGACTTTTAAAAGAAAGTGTCTTCATCCAGAATAACCCTAAATCTATGAATCTGGCCATTCATCAGGGTTCAATACCTACAAAATTCCAGAATATACTGGGAAAGGAACAATTTAAGTTATCCCGCCAAAAACACTTCTCTTTGCCACGCATAATAGTAGGCCTCATAACCCTTGTGGTTCCAGGATGGGAGGTTATGGCCCTAGGAATCCGTTGACCTCACCTAATAGCCGCCCCCCTGACCGTCAACCCATGCAAAAGCCACCAGCAAAGAACGTCATCCCTCAACCCCTTATGTCCATTCCTGTGCATATCAACCAGCGCCTGACGTGATCTCATAATATCACCCCACCTAAAATACCCACTTTCCCGGTAGCCTCGCCTAATGTCCCCTATTCAATGTCTACACACCTCACCTTGCCACCAGCATTCGCCTGGCGGCTGCCACCCGCGTCAGCCTACCTTTTGCAACCCCCCAATATCAATGCCCCCATTCTTCTTCGTGCAAATAGTACGCTGGCTTTCTTCCATTATGATTTTCCTGTGTATGACACCTCCCAATTGTTAAATTGTCCTCCTAACAGCCTGCATCGGACGTACTTGAATAACTGGCCTATAGATGGCAGCACATGCCCGAGCAACCCATATGGACGCTTTTTGGCTATGCCCAACTCCCCCTAGTCTATTTGTTGTTGGACTGATCCTGCACCTATCGACGTGCTCTTTCTCTTATTTGCTTTGTGCTGTTTCTGTCATCTTATCATGGCGTCGCTTCTTTTATTATTGTGTGCCTTACTTGTTGGTGAGTGACCCGCCCTTCTTTTTAAACTGTACACTGCCTGGTTTTCGGGGTTTTGTACGTTATTGTAGCTTGTAAAGACCTATATTTAGTCATTTTAGATATTTGGAAGGTTTTATTCATGAATTGTTGAAAAATGATATCCTTTGTGTCAAATTTCTGTAGTATGCGCGCCATGCATGGAAATGATGGCTGTCTTTTGGGTGTTTTGTGATTTATTAAGACTGCATTGTTATGTAAGTACAATAATAATTTTAGATGGCTTTTATGTGTTTTTGCATGCCTACCTTTTATGGTTTGTTTGGAATTGTGCTTATCTTTTTACATCTTATTACACCCGCCTTGTGGAAATTTCTTAATGGTTTTTTAGGTGCAATTTACATGAAAATGGTTGCGTTATTGATACAATTTGTGGGTTTGTTGTGCCCGGTTTTTTGATTTTGCTTCTTTCCTGTTGTAGTCTGTTTTTTTTGGCCTGAGGAAGTCTGGCACACGGACGAAACGTAGCCAGCAATAAAGTTAATCTTTTCCTGTGACCTCATCTTTTTCTCCTGTATTACCATCTTTGGTCAAGAGCTGTAAATATGTCGTATACTTATCACAGGTAACTTCATTATCTATAAATCATGCAAAATATTTTCAATGATCAATTAAATTTGTAATTTTAACAAAACAATGTTTTATGACATTTTAGGAAGAAGCTAATATGTCATTAGATTTAATAGCTACAGCTACTGCAAATCCAGTAGAAGTTTATACTGATAGTATTCCAGGTGACTTAGGAATTGACCTTTTCTATATAAGCCAACAAAATATAGAAGTTGTGGAACAAAATTTACCTACTAACATGGAAGCAGGGACATCCAATAAAGAATATGTTGCTTTACAGTTACTGCCTTTTGACAATGTTGGTATAGACAATGACATTTCAAGGTAAGTTTATACATTATGTTATTATACAGTGGTACCTCCCTTACCGGACACTCCCAAATAACGGACACCTCTAAATAATGGACATTTTTACGAGTCCC
>JAQGBW010004989.1:0-12769 GCA_034698625.1 Julus scanicus
GTAAGCAAACATTTCGACCAATTTGTTTCAACAAACCGTGAGGATCCGCAATGATACTCTTGGTGGAGACCCGGCTTTATAGTTATATCTTAGATAGCCAGCCATATTTGAATTAAACTATAATCATAAACTTACCAGAATTGTTTGTCATCGAGGAAATATTTTCATTTATTTGACATAAAACATATGCTCCAACTAACAACAACAACAACAACAACATAAAACATAAAAAAGGCAAATGTAAAACAAATTTTCAATATCAACAAAAAATTAAATTGGTTGAAACTTCTTCATGAAAATATAGGGTTTTAGGTGTTTTAAGTAAGTACAGTATATACGAACATGTAAAGCAAACAAAAAAAAATCAGAAAAGATGGCAAATTGGATAAATTTTGACATGACGAAGATGATTACTTCGGGGGTATATTTGGCCCCAAACGCCGTCAGTCAATGGCTATTTCCAAAAAACTTGATTTTTACAAATATAACAGTATAAGGGTCGTAAACTTAAACACATATTTGTAAACTATCTGGAATTTCAAAGAAAACCAAACTACTGAAATCAACAATTTTAAGAATTTTAAGCTCTTGGGGTCACGTAGACCCCAAGGCGGTCATCTGAGGGTTAAAGGGTTTATGCATATTATCGTTTCTTGCTCATTTGGTCCCAATAAGTAGATTGCTGTAAGGCCCACTAGTTACATTATCTTGAATGAATTGTATCATAAATAAAGGTTTCCATGAAATGCTTACATTTCACCACTTTTTCATCTTGAAATAAGATCAAAGAAACAAAAACTTGGTCTTTGATTTAGAGTCCCAATATAATGAGGTGAAGAAGATTCATCCTTTTCCCCCTATTTCGTGGGGAAACAAATTCGTTTTGTTTTAAGATATTCCGACATAGTGTTCCAGGATCCTCTCTCTGGCATAAATGAGATTTAGCGCCGCCTTATTGCCCAGGCCTGTTTTTCAATCTTGGCCGAATCCAGTTTATTAAATTTCAGTGTTTGATCACTGGCAACAACAACAATAAAATCCGGGTTACGACCCGTACCCGAGGACGGAACAGCGACATCAGGCGGCCAAGGAGGGCAACTACTTTTCGGCCTAATGTTATAGAACAGATGTGCTTGGTCACGTTTCGCCCCCATAGACTTTCTCCCCACCTTGGGTTTCTCCCGGTGTACCTGGACACAATCGTGGGGGTCCAAAGATCCAAGGTCAGCGTAGAAGTGCCTATTGGGGGAAAAGCAGGGCCCGGCTTTGGGACCCTGTTTTCGGCTAAATATAACTTTGTTTATGAATGGAGTCTGTTTTTAGAATAATTCATGCAGCGTTAGGGGATTTTGCATGAACAGGGGTGGATCTAGTGGCCCCGGGGTCCCTTGGGAAGGGCAAGAATGCATACAGGGTGTCAAAACCTGGCGAAATGAAAATTCTTGGAAATGGACGTGGGCGAGCCCCACCTGGGTTTCCTGAAACCAAGATGGCGTCCAAAGGGATACGGAACGACCGAAGACCATGGAATAATTGCGAAGGGCGGTTTATGAGACCAGGTTAATTGAGCAATTAGCCATATGCTTAAATGATAGTCAATGCTGCTTTGTTAACTCCAAATCTGTATACGTTGACCAGAAAAGGAATATACCCTATATTTACGCTTTAGGTTAACGTTTTTCTAGAACACTTCCCATGCTTAAAAGTGTTCTTTATTGTGTTTCATTTTGTCTCAATGTTTGTTTTAGTGTTTTTAATATTGTAAAAGGGACTCAATCAGCACTAATGCATTTCATTGAACGCTGGTGGTTTTATTTGGATCACACATTTAGAATCACGACAGTTAGCAAGTCGAACATGTTCTAAATTTTTTGTAAAAAAAGCTTTAAGCTTGAAGAATTTCTCAGTCTAGGCAGATATATCATTTTTAAACCATATTATGCATATAGTTAATGGATGATAACTTATTAGTGTAGTTAGTACACTGTGCAGCAGTTGACTATCTTATACAATCAGGATTTCATAACCTTTTTATATAATAACAACCTGTATTTGCTCTTCAAACATCTCCAACTATACAAATTTAATAAAACTTAATTATTTACTTGTCCTGCTGTAAAGTTGTAAAGACTACATCTTTGTTTTCGGTATTATGATGCAAGTTCAACAGTGACGGTAAAACGGAAGTGTAACGGCTAACGGCTGTGAATCGACTTACGCTACTGTATAACGGCTTACGAGAACTTTTCACAAAACGCTCCTACTTTTCAGCCGTTAAATTTACTGTTAAGCATCTCCAACCAAGATTTGAAATAACCTAAACTTATCCCATCGCCCTGTTGGGAAACTGCAGAAAACTGATTTTTTTGTGACGTTTCATCCATTCTATACTATAATCATAGCCAGATAAAGTTTGACAAAACCAATCACTTGGCCTGCTGGAAAGTTGAGGACTTTTCTTCAAGATTTTTTTCTGGCAAACTCACGCACGCGCATTGAACAAATGACCTTTGACCCTTTCGTTCTGTCTCCGGCCACTCCGGCTCAGTTTTTAATATCGCTTTTCGGCCTTCATTTCGTCACATTGCAAACGCGGTTTTCTTCGGGCCCATGTTAAGCCGGTCTAAAAAAAAAAAAAAAAAACTGGTCAAGTTTTCTAATGCACCGTGTTCGATAAAATCGATATGGAGGCCGCGTTTTTTAATTTAAAAAATGGCTTGTCTTTTATAGTCAAACAACGGATCAGAATAACGGGCCAAGGTAGTGCTGTGGGGTGCAGAGAAGCGAAAACGTGGGGGGAAAGCGCGCTAAATTGCTTCACCGTTTCCATGGTGACCAGGCCAGCGACGCCACCTATTGGCGCGAAAACGACACGTGGTGGTGGATCATAAAAAACACCCATTTTTTTCTCTCTCTCACTTCGCAATATACGGCTGGGCGCCCCCCACCCTTTTTTCTCTCGTTCCCGAATGACAGTGTAAAAGCTAAAAGAAACTTGTTCGTTTCGAAGCCGTTGTAATGCGAAAACTGTTTTCGCTTTCCTGGATATTTTATGAGATTGTAGAGCCACCGACAGCTGGACGTGTTCTCTCGACATTCGAATCCTAAAAGCAACTTTGAATCTTCTTCAAAACAGTTTTTTGGGAGGGGAGGTGGATCGAAAACCCGCCAATGTTAGGAAAAAATACGCCACTTTGCAGTTGTGTTTTGCGGTTGGTAGATGGCGCTCGCGACGAAGCGCGTTCGTTACCGTCATGCATTGTGAAATTCTATACGTTATGATGTGATGATCCATCATGATTGTATCAAGGTTATCGATGCAAATCGAGCTCAGCATCAGAAGGAATAATTTTCATGCATGAATAATCTGAAGTTCGATTCTAAAGCTCCTATGTGCATACAATCATAATATAAATATCTAAAATAATATCTAATAATAATAATAATAAAATCAGGATACAAAATTAACTAATACATATGTATAAATCGTAACACAGGGATGATATGATTTTTTTTAATGCATGAATCAAGTTCAAAACGTGCAAAAATTCATTTAAAAATACATGAACAAATGTATCAAAAATATTAAAATGATACGTGCATAAAATGTTTAACTTGGTAAAAATTGATTAAAACCATTGGTTAAAAAACGATGAACAAAAAAATGTAAACAAATTTACTGTATATTCTAAGCTGTTTTCTGATACGATAGCAATATTGAATGGTATGATGTTTTATTTTGTATAAAATATAAACATGTGAACAAATGCATCGAAAATATTAAAATAAGTCATGCATAAAAATGGTTAAAAATTGATTAAAAAAATGGGTTTAAAAAAACGATTAACAAAAAGATGCATGTCATTGAAAAATTTCCCTTAAAAATTTGGGTATCATGCATGCACCATACTGGTTTCAAGTATGAATATATCGATCGTCTTATTTCATTTACTTATTTTAAGATATTATTTCATTTGTAATATAAAATTTTACAACATTTTCTTGGATGCCTTGTACATGTTAATTTAGACATAATATGTCTAGTCAGTCTTCCTTCTGGAATTCCAAAATACAGCTTGTGATCACCTAACATTTTTCGCAAAAAACACAATATATAGAGGAGAAATACAAGAAATGTCTGACTCAAATTGGGGGAGAACATTTTCAGCGTTTATGGTCTTCTTTACGATTGCCAGGCTAGAGCGCCACGTGGTATAGATATCAGGAACTAACTATGTTATGCGCCATTTCAAAACAGCCCAATGATTTTAAAAAAAAATTGTACAAAAAAAATATCGCATATATTTAAAAAGGTTTTACATACAATATTGAAGAATGTTGTTATATTAAAACTGTTAAATTTCGTGCTCCAAAATCACGCTCTTAACGTTTGACGTTAATTGATTGATTATGATCGAGATATCAAGAAGATTAATTGTCAGAGGCTTATGGTTCCCAGCTTCGTATACAAACACATAAATAATGTGATGTATTGCAATGCTAAAACTAGAACAATTACTAGAAAATAACACAAAAAAGAACATCATCATTGATATTATTAGTTTTAATAAATTAGCTGTGTTGTATATATTTGGTGTCAGCGCATGAGAATATCATCAACATGGTCCACACTTATGCACCTAATATATTCTGTATATTGGTTTGAAAATCATTTTATTTAACTCAAGGACTGAGTCCCACATTCATATGCGGTTAGAAATCATTTTATTTCACTTTTGAAATTTTGAATAAATAAACTAATTACAGTAAATTCTGTTAACACTTGTGATGTGGTTTACATGTTCAAGCTTGCAAGTACAACATTATAGCCGTTTAAAATAATGAATATTTTTAATATTATTGGACGGTTTCTCTGTTGTCGCTGTTTTGAAGTCATCAAACCTATCCTAAACTAATTTTTTTATGTTAGTGAAGTTACACTTCAGGGCTTTTCCTGATTATGTCACTATTTTATTGAAACGAGGTCCAAGTCCATTCAGCAAACGACAAAGCGTGCTATAAATTGACATACAGTAGTTATAGTCAGGTTTTGCATGCTGACAAATTTTGCGACATATATCATCATTTTTTGTTTGTTTCCACATGCAAAAGCAAAAGCATCAGCATCCAGATCACTTCATCAGCAATGACGTCATCGCGTCTATTTCTAGCCGGAATTCTGATCTAAAAATACCCGCGCCATTTCATCCCCCTGGCGGCGCTCGTCCATTTTAACACGTCATACCGCCTTACCTTTGTCCAGTGGGGGACTTTTTCACCCATCCGAAGCTGGTGATTGCCGTTACGTGGCGCTGCTGCTGCCGGTCACTACGTGGTCGTAGTAGCCTCGAAGCAGGATCACATGTTTACCTTCGGTGCTGTAGCCTCGTTCCGGCACCCTCGGTCCGGCCATGATGAAAGGACAGTCCGGCTCGGACCGGTGACCAATGGGGACCAATGGGAACCCATAGGAACGGTTCCTGATTGGAGCAGCGCCCCGCCCCCTTCCCGCAAGGGGGGCGCGGCCCGAAGCGATCCGTCAGTGATGACAGATGCATCGCCTGGCCGTCATTGGCCGCGGCGGAGGCTGTTGCTAGGCAACGGCAACCCCGCCCTTTGCCGACAAGGGGAGGCGGGGGGACGCCAAAGTGGCCCACAAAGGCCAACAGCTGCGGGGGAACCAAAGAGGTGAAGCTGGGCCCGAGCCACGTGATAACGCTGACTTGTCGAAAGTGGCGTACGTCTGGACTGCTGACAGCCAACGAGCTCCGGTTGGATCGGAATTCGCGTCCGGATTGGGGGAAAAGGGGAGAGAAGATGGCGGACGGCATATTGATTCGCTGCTGCAGAGCAGGGGCCGCTGATTGCGTTTTTTTTTAGGCGGACTGGTTCTGCCGGAGATATGGGGAGATGTGACGGGGAATGATTCTCGCGGATTAGGATTCACCGTTGGTCATATTGAATGCGTTGACCGGGAATAGGGCGACTTTTCGGTTGTTTTCCCTGCATGGATGCCCATCAAAGGCAATTTGCAACACCCTTAACGGCCCTTTGAAAGCAATGCACACATTTATTAGATTCTCTGTTCTTGAAAATGTTTTGTCTGTATAAATATACAGTTGCATTCAATTCTGGCTTTACGCGTTCTAAAAAATATTAATAAAGTGCACTACAGTGAAAAAACAGTAAAAATGTGAGGCTTTCCAAGTGAAAAATCTGTCGTATGAGACCCATTGCTGTATATAATGCGATTATGGAACATCTCATTATTATGAAATCTCATTGCTCACATTGGAAGCTTATAATAGTATCATTATTTATATTTACTTTGGGATCTTATAACAGTATCAGTATTTCCATGGCATCAAGTGGTTGTTATCAATTACGAATAATGTCATCGAGATTTTCGAGTAAAACAAACCATCAACTTTATTAGTCGGCACAACGTTTCGGCCTCAATATACTATATGTAGGCCTTCATTTACAAATCAACATAGTTTAAAGATACAGTATATATAGTATTCCCAATTTTTGGAAAAACAATATATTCGAATTTTGATCAATTAAGGCCGAAATGTTTTGCCAACAATTAAAGTTGATGGGTTGTTTTACTCGAAAATCTCGCTGTCATTATTAAGGGACTCATCCTATACTCCCTTAAAATAAAATCCCATTGATAGTGGGTCCAGGTGTCCAGTACATTTGCTGGAGATAAATAATAATTTAGTAAACTATTATTTACACTAAACAAAATTATTTAAAACTCTTCTCATTGAAATTATGAAATTAAATTGTATGTAATTTAAAAGAATTAAAATAATTAAAATACTAACTTTTACTATCATAACTGGATGCTCAAGTTTGTGATGCATGGATTCCATTATCAAGAACAAACGTTTTATTAATAATAATGAAAATAACATTGAATGATTTTTTTCCAACTATATGCTTTTGCTATATATTTGTTGATTGTTTGCACTTTTGTAGTAAGTTTGTTGCTTTTCATTGTGATTTTATATGCAATAATAATAATAATAATAACAATACAAAAATGTTATCTAACGTTTTTCACTTCAGGAGGGGTCGGTTGTCAAAGGTTTCACAGTGAAACTGCTGCTCAGAAGAACATTTTTTACCTAAATTCCCTAGGGTCACGTCTGCAACAATCACTTTTCCAACTGAAATGCTAAATGCTAGAGACTTAACGATTTTCGGTTACTTCGAGGCATTGCTTTTTTACGCGAAAGTTTTTTACTTCTTTTTTTTTTTTTTTTTTTTTTTAATTCGATCAGTGAAATTATCGCTTAATTTTAAACGATGTTTTTCTTGAATTTTTTCTTTTTTTGGCTTGGTGTGGGATAAAGTTTTTAGAAACGTTTTTCTTTCCATGCAACTCCATTATTTGGAGACCCTTGTTTCTACCTTGGGCTAAGTAACCCCCTGCTGTTCTATCTCCAAACACCGCAAATAACAGCAGTCTGACGGGCCTCATATCAGTCCCTTTGCCACACACATTTCAGACTCGAAATTGTGATTTTTTTTCCAATTTTTGATGTGTTGAACTTTTGATTTTTTGTCTGGCTTTGCACGTGCCCAAGGACAATTATTTCTCATTTGAACGTCTGATATTATTGTGTCAAACTGTCTTTACCATCGGTTTTACAGCTTTTAGAAAATCACTCGAAATTGCATTATATCACCTTTTTAATTGGGTGTAATTTTCTGGTTTTTTTAGAGATAAATAATTTGTAATGATTTTGTTACATCGAATTTGTATGCTGGGGGAATGTTTATCATAGCATTTTTAAACTGTTTATAAGAATTGTAATTGTTCAGAACTTTTTACCCTAAATCTATTCTTAGCCATGAAGGGAACTTATTTTGGGCATTTTTTTTAAATACACTTGACATTTCCATCAATTGGCTGTTATATTGAGCTTATATAGAAAACTGGGCAAAATAATGCCAGAAACTTCTTGAGATGTATTTTTGGAAAAACAATTCTGCATGAAAAAAATATTGTTCGACACGTATAACATTCTCTAGATGTTACATTAAATAGTTTCTAGGTACTTTTATAATTGAAAGTGTCGATTATATTGCATATTACTGCTTTTCAACAAGGTTAATTATCATGGCTGATTTTTTATTTTCATTATATGTCTTGCACTATAAAAAACAAATTCTTAGTATAAATTATTAATCGAAGCCAAATTGAAAATAAAAGCTATGTTTTTACCCCATATTTGTCAGTTCAGATTAAAAAAATAAGCTTACACTGGGCTTGTATACTTTTACATACGTTGCTTCTCTACCACCTGGTGGTAAAATCCTCGAGTGTGTCCCTCTCTCAGTGATTATATAATGATGAGAGTGACATGTTGGGTATCGAAAAGCTTTTGATCCACTAATTGGCATGCACTAATTAGTTTTTGATTAACGCGTGCCAAGGTAAAAAATAGCGATAGGAGGGTATTTAGATGGTGGCGCCATCCTGCGGCAACACCAAGTTTAGGAACTTCATTCCTCTCAACAAAACAAATTTGAGAAAAAATAGAATATGTTTAAACAATCCAAATGTGTTTGAGAGCCAACAAATAATTAATGTGCACAGATTTTTTAAAGTAATTAAAAAAGAGGCCAAAGTGTAAAGTCAGACCTGTCGAAACTTGAAATATTTCTATAAAGCAGGACAAGGGTATTTATCAGTGTTGGGTAGTAATTGAGTACATTGAATGAATTTGAGTAGCGAGTAAAAGAGTACTGAGTACAAAGAGTAATTGAAGTACCAAATGTACTCAATAGGTAAGAGTGCAAAACTAATTAAATGCAGCTGTACTCAAAACGTACGAGTCCAATGCACTGAATTACAAAAATGTATTCACAATGGGTAATTACAAATGTCCTTGAATATTAACGTAAACTGAGATTATGAGTACCATTGTAATCAAGTTATGAATAGAAATACTTTTGTCAATAATTGAGTGCATTAAATACATCTGAGTAACGAAAATGAATAACTTAGCACGAGGGTACTGTTCTTTCTCCATATCCCCCCCCCCTCTTTATTTATTAACATTTTGTTCACGTGGTCACGTCTAGTTGGTTCTGCTTGTAATAAAACATACTGTGTATAAAATAAATTGAGTTCCTAAACAATAATTTTACAATCCGCCATACTCATATCGATGAATACAATTTGCCCAAGTCTGTTTACTATACTACTCATGCTCATTTCATATGATTACTGATTACTTGTACTCTACTCATTGTGGAGTATGATCCTAATATACTGGTAATCAGTACTCATGCTAATGAGTACAATTTGTCCATGTCTAATTACTCATTTCATATGACTACTGATTATGTATGCTCTACTCATAGTATGACGTAGCATGATTCCACTGCAATCGTAATCAGTAGGGGAGACCGGGGCACAGTGGTACAACGTCTTTATAAAATCAGGTTTTATCAGAAACCCAATGCTTTTGATTTGCAAAGAAGCTGTATGCAGCACTCTTTCATTAACCAAAATTTCTGCGATCTGACACAAGTAAAGAAGAAAATATTTGCAGTTAAAGTTTTTTTTGGATTTTTATTCTAGTTTTTATTCTAACATTAGTAATGTTGCAATATACATATCATTGACAAGTGTATATATATCCAGCTATAATTTCAAACTAAAGTTTATGCTAATTAGCCATATGGTCAGCTGTAAGGCCTTATTCAAATCAAATTGATTATACGGGGTACAATGGGACATGTCCCAGCATACCACAATTAATGTTTTTGGAAAATATTTTTTTTATATTTTCGCATTAATCATAACTTCAAATAAAAACCGTGTTTAAATTTATGTTTTAAAGTAAAAATGGTTCACAATCACAGAAAAAAAACACATTTGGAGAAGTAAGCAGTGAAAATATGAAAGCTGCTGTAATTACGGTTAATTTTAATCGTTTTTGTAATTTATACTTGGAATTTTAATCAATGTGGTGTACTTTTTCTTGTAAAATTTGTCTTAATTTCGCGTTGACCACTATACGCCATGCCATGTCTCACTGTGCCCCGGTATAGGGCACAGTGGGACAGTCTGCCCAACCAATTTAGATCTTTTATAGCAAAAAAATTAGTAATTCTAAAACGATGACAAATTGTATACAGATCCTGAATGCTTGTATATTACTGTGTAATTCTTTTAAAATGCTACAAGTTAAATGTTTTTCTCAAAAAAATGAATTCTAAAAAGTGTACCCACTGTGCCCCGGTCTCCCCTACTTGTATACTCACGGGTACAATTTGCCCAAGCCTGGTATTTGTACTCCGCCTGGTAACCCAATTTTACAATTTTAGGACACCCAGTAGTGAAAAATTGTTTCAACTTTAAGGCACATCGATAATTCGTGGTCATTGATAATTTCCATTACATGACAGCATACAATTCACGTGAAAAGACAGCGATAAATCCCAATACAATTTTGATGGTCTCATTTCTAGCTATATAAACATTGGAATTTTTCTCAAAAATTATTCAATTCAAAAGTGGTGTGGTGCAGCCATTGTTGATGTACGTTTTTAGGAGTGGATGATTCGTGCCAGCGTTTGTTATCATTTCAGCAGTTAGAAAAGCCAGCTTCTTTTCCATCGTTTCAGCGTTTAATTCCATCGTTTTGGGCCCTAAATTGGAGGGCTGGTGCCACTGAAGGCATTTCATTATACAGAATCAGCGGTATTTTCTGCAATCTTTTTCGTTGAATTTCATTTCGGTGGTTTTTTTCTTTCTATAGTCTTTCGCTGGCTTCATGCCTGCTTAACTTCTGGCCATAGTGTTCAAAAGTTTCGCATTTTTTTTTATTCTCGTCCTTTAAAGACTCGATGGCCAACAATGTAATCATTCGGGGAGTGATTATTTTAAGCGTAGGATCAAGTGAGAGAGAAACAGAAGAAGAAAAAAAGTAGATATTATACCAAAAGATGCGCCCTACAGCGTGTCATCCATAGCCGACAGAAACGACGAATTTATCGGTGACTATAAAGTATTACGTTTTAACTGTGTTCGCTCTCGACCAAAGACTTAACTTTGTCATGCTGGAGACGCCTATATAAAAGCAGCGGGAAGAAATATCGGCTATTGTAACAGCTGTACTCTTCCTATTAATAGCGAGTATTTTAAAACTTGGGGGAAGGTTGGCAGGGATGATCAAAAGGGAAGGTAATAATCCAGCAAAACTGCAACTTTCAACTTTCTCAGAACATGAATGCCTGCAGAAACGTGTGCACTAGTAGTGGACTTGGTAAAAAAATATTAAAAAGGGGACACACCAACAGCTACTTTATGACTGTCATTTAAGTTTTATAAGAAATAAATGCAATTTTCAAAAAAAAGTGAAAGCGGTACATGCATTTAAATTTTTCGCGAATTGTTGTCTAATTTGTAAAGGGACCCCCTAACTAGGGGACCACTTTTCATCGGGCAAGCTGACACCACTGTTCTGCACACTATAAGTCAAATTAAGTTCTGTTAAACTGAGGTTGTTCTTTGATATAAAAATCTCACGTTAAGCTACGTATCCACCAAGAGAAAAAAAAACATACACATCAAACATACACAAAAAACACTAGAACAATGTTTTCAGCATGTTTCTCCAAACATGTGTGGCAAATTCCTTTGATCAGGACCGCCTCTCGAGCGATCGCTACGACACATCAAAATGTGGGGGAAAAACATCGGTTTTCCCCACATTGTTCGCAAACACTTCTGGACACATCAATGTTTGTAAGTGTATGTTTGTTGTGTATGTTTTTTGTGTGGTAAGTTTTTTTTGGTGGATACCCACCTTTAGAAAAGTGAGCAATAAACATTTTATAGCTGTAAACAAGACGTTGAAACGTTTTTAAGGAGATCAATTTAACATTTGAGAATATAATCGAGAGTGAATAATTGCATAATTTAATGACGATGCTTTTAAAATGATTATTCACTTTCGTCTTGAATTAAGTGATTATTAAATGAAAACAGGTTAACTTTTCTTTAATAAATATTTATTTATATTTTATTTATTATTTGTACTGTCCATACACAAAGTTGCACAGTTGAGAAATAAAATACATCTAAGCATTATATATTGATTGCAAATGAAAGACGAGATGTATAACTTGTTATTGAGGAATCAAAAAAAGCAATTTATGAAACATTGGGTAAACATGTTGTTATTATTATAATAATTAATTTACTGAAGATGAAACATTTTAGGGGCCATTCAAAAAGGATGTCCTCGAAGTCTTCCTCTTGAGGACGTTCTTTTTGAATGTCCCCTCATTGAATTTCTGATACCAGGAGTATAATTTCTAGTATAAACATTTTCCATTTAAATTTCACATTTAAGTATTGTTTGCATTAACGTGAATTTTACCATAAAAGATATGTGGTTTGTGACCCTCTTAATGCAGTTTTCTTAAGAGGTATCGAAGCTGCAATTTTTTAAAAGCTTAAAAAAATCTTTCCAAATTAGCAGTCGTGATGACACGGAGAATTGAAACACTCTATCGTCTACAATTTTGAACAATGTAACCGTTAAGTAGAATTTATGCGTCTAATTTATGGCGACATATGCCTTTATGCGCGCAAATTTCATTAGTGAAAACTTTGATGAAAAAGTTTCCACCCAAATCGATCCAACATTATATGACAATTGTGAGACCTTACTGCCAAATTGGCGCATTTATAATTTGACCTTCGTCCTACCGACTCGATACATTCTTTTAATTA
>JAQGBW010004990.1:0-12769 GCA_034698625.1 Julus scanicus
CAGACATTCAGAGTGCATGGACAGACATTCAGAGTGCATGGACAGACATTCAGAGTGCATGGACAGACATTCAGAGTGCATGGACAGACATTCAGAGTGCATGGACAGACATTCAGAGTGTATGTTCAGACATTCAAAATGGCACTGAATGAATTTTCTTAATCAATCACTTCGATAAGGGATCATTAGCATAGAAGAAAGCTCAGAATCTGAGATTCCCAGCCTCGTGTCCAGATCTGCTGGACCCTGGTTTCACGCAGACAATACGTGAGCAAAATTGTTGGAATGAGATGGGTAATAAATAATCCATCGGAATAAACGCAACTAAGTGAAAATTGGCAATGGTCACTTCGCAATCAATTACGTTTGCACCAACTGCTGATCTTCGAAGGCCGTTCCCCGTTCATTGACTTTCTTGGGGGAATCAAGGGGGTGCAACGTGCCTTTGAAAGGCTACAATTTCAAAAAGGCTACCATCGAGATAGGGATTGGTAATCACAGGTTGGCAAAAGTAAAAAAAAGGATTTGACAAACGAAATCGATAAACGGACCAGCAGTTGTTGGGGACATTTCGCGTTCTCTGGCGAATGGGCTTCTACGATAAAGACTTATTTCATTCGTCGTCTGAATGGGAAAATGATGTCGGTTGAAGTCAAAGATTCCGACGAAAATGAAACCGCCAAATGGCAGACACAAAGACCGAAACCGAAAAGAGTGGAAGGGGGAGGGGAATTCGCAAAACATGTTTCTGGACAATCATAAATCGGCACTTGAGGCACCAGTGGCTCCAAACATGTTTCAATATACGGATTTTTTCAGGATATCACATACCCTAGAATCCTGGACAATGAATAGCAGAACATGTTAGGGCACCTAGATGAATTCAAGAACATGTCATGAAATTAAATTGCATTTTCAAAATTGCCCTTTTGTGTTCTTAAGAGCTCAACTAGAAGTTAAACATAGAACAGGCAACAGTACTAAAACCCAACTTCTTCCAGAATGGATTTCACACTAAGGGGCCATTCAAAAAAGACGTCCCCAAAACTCCTTCAAAAATTGACCCTCAAATTGACTCTAAATATAAACAACAAACGTTTGTGAAAAGCAACTATTTGTTGCTACAACTACGAGGTGCGGTCAAAAAGTGTTGCATATCCGCTTATTATTCGAAAAAAATGACGTCGTACAAAAAATTGAAACAGCCATTTTAAAGAACAGGAAATTTGGGTTTTAGGTCAAAGAGAAGTTCCCATTCTGCCCATGCCACAACCCACAAGATGAACATGTTTGGGTGGAAAACATTGAAACATCCGCCATACAGTCCCGACCTTTCACCAAGCGACTTCCATCTCTTTGGTCCAATTAAGGAACACTCGAGTGGTCAACAATTCCAAACAAACAGTGATGTAAAACTTGCAGTTCGGCAAGTATAAACAATCTCATCAAACGTTGGGATAGATGTGTCAACAAAATCTGGTCCTACATTGAAAAATAGCCAATTTCCTGCTCATTAAAATGGCTATTTCAGTTCTTTTGTACGACATCTGGTTTTTAAATAATAAACGAATATGCAAGACTTTTTGACCGCCCCTCGTACATTAGGCAATAAATCGTTATTGAAGATCTAAAACGTGACAGATAACTAGTTTTCGTGCCACTTAAATACCGAATCCAAAAACGTCAATATATGATATTTTCCATGGTTTCAGGTGGATGATTCTCATCTCATTCGTTGGATCCTTTCCGATTTTCAGTTTTTTTTTTCTTTTACTAATGCTCTTAAATTTCCATAGCAACAGCATCGAGCTTGGTTAGCATCACTCTGCTTTGGATCATCCATTTTCTTCATGAATTATGGACGGATTTAACTTTATGAACAGCGAGAAACCTGACTGTAATACCGCCAATCACCGACTTTGTTAGCTGATAAATTTTTATTGGGCACGATTACATCAATTTTTAAACTCCGTACCAGCACATCCATTTGTAACAGAAATCGATCAATAACATTCTCCGCAGAATTTGTACAATTTGTCTGACGGTTTTGGATTCGAAAAACAAAATCGAGTTTCTTGACATTTAAGAAACCTCTTGAGATCCATTTTAAGCACGTGTTAAGCTGGTTAATGAACCTTAACCTGTCCTACATAGGAATCATTGGGGAAATTAAGGGAAAATTTAAGAATGTTGAGAATCTTCTGTATGATAAGATGGTGGAGGGTTCCCATACAAATGACTTTTTTAACTTCTCTGACAGTCCTTTAGACTGAAAATTTTCAAATATGATTGTCCCATGTAAGCTCAAGGAAATTATTTTACAATAATCTTTACTTTACTTATTTGTGCAAATGTGAAATCTTAATAATTGTCATGAATTTTGGCAGTTTAAAGTGACAACCAGTAGTGAGATATGATCCTTTAGGCGACATAAGATTCCTATTTCGAATCTTAAAGATTCCATTATCTCTGAAGGAAATAATCCCTAAGCAGTTTATTACAATTAATAATATAGCATGCATGTTGAATTGAATTTCACGACCGTAATTCCACCATCTACTTATTTAATAATTAATAAAGCATTAATTTCCCCCACAGAGGATTAAACAATGAAGCCTCCAAAAATCGCTCTTCAATTAAAACCAATTAAACATATTTTAATGCTTAATATCGCAGTTTTTATTAAACGGGGAATTAAAAAACCCATCTCTTAATTAGGATCGTAGCATTTATATAATCAATCGCTGTAGTTATCAAATCGGATAACATAAAAGTTAATTCCGGAAAAAAAATGAGTGTTTTATTTTTTGTATCAGCATGGATTTGGAAATTGAGAAAATCCATCTTGTAGAAATTTGGTAGAACGAAGATGAAAGTCATCAAGTTTTTAAAAACCAGAGCTTAAAATAAAGATTATGTGAACGACTTTCCGTTGTTGTAAATTTGCAGCAAATGCGTTTTTGTTAAAACGCTCCATTAAGTAAGTATAGTCATTGCTGAATTAAACAATATATACATTTACTGTATATAATACCACGATAATGAGTGGATAATACATGAAGTCTTTGGAAGGATCTTTTATCAAATTCAATTCAACTCAATATCCTACAGTCAGCAAATAAATGCCATATGGTAGAGGGGGTCGTACGCAATTTCAGGAGAATGCTCCTACGTCATTAGCGACTTATAGACATCACTGTTAGATTGAATTTTTACTAAATTTGGACATTTGTCAGGAAGGCTATCACACGCAAAAAGAAGGACCAATAGTAAGCATCAGTCTTGGGGCACGAAGTTCGGTCAAAGGATTTGAGTGATTATGTCTACTCCTAGAGTGGTCGTTAGGCGTTAATATATATTTGGATTACGAGAAAGATTCAAACATTTGAATAACCCCATAGATAATTTTTCTTTTCGCTTTAACTTCAACTGCCATTCATCACACCATGCAGCTAGTACAAAGAGATCACCCCTCAGTTTGGGTGAGAAACCTCTGCCTTCGTCCACTTCATCATATTGCCGCACCACATAGAATATTAACAACACAGAAATATGGCAAGATAATCGTTTTCTTAAACACAAATTACCCAGTAATTTTATCAATTATCAATAGTAATGAAAACGTTAATTACAAATCAGATGTAACATCACTTTAAATGAGCAGTTAACACAAGTCCAAGGTTACACGTTCTAGAAGTGGAACGATTAGCAGCTTGCATCGTACTATCTTGTCATCAAGATAGTTTGACAAGGGCACTTTTTGGAATAAGTTGTTGTACAGACAAGGTATCATTTAATGAGTTGTTCGACTGGCACGCGACTTCTGGCACGCCATTTACGAGTATGCACTAAATGTTTTTCTTAACTCGCATATACAATGATAATGTTCCCGAATATTGTGGCTTGTTTTACCAATTAAACGTAATTACCTAATTAACAGTAATTATTGTAATTGACGGTAAAAAAAAAAAATGCATCGATGAGCTTATGTTGTTAGATAAATTGTACCAAAACAACCTTTTCTGCAATCATAGACAACCAGTGCACATTAAGCACTGTAATTTAAGATTTTCTTTAGATTTTTTTAAATAATTTCTCCTAGTAACCCTTCTGAAATCTAAAGGATTTACAGACGATTCAAATTTTATACATGAAACTTATGGGCCCTTAATAAGAAAAGATAACATACTAAGGGGCCATTCAAAAAGGACGTCTCCGAAATTCCTACAAAAATTGACACCCCTTTATACCCCCTGTCTCCACACTGTGTCCATTTCATCCATGACCCCCTCCCATCCCCCTTGTCCACATGCCAGCAGACCACCACCCCCTAACCCCTCTCGACCACTTCAGAACTTCCTTCTGGAATGGCCCCTAATTTTAGTGGACAAGTCTGAAGGCACCAGTTTCTGAAGCTAAGAATTCAGAAGAAATCCCAATGGTGTTTCCTTAAGATGTCGCCACTCAAGATCATATTGAGGGGAAACTTGTGTCGGGGGGTGGATAAAAAAGCTTCTTTAATAACTGGCATATGAGCAGACCATCATTTCCAATTAATACTGTCGTCCTTGTTTGGACAATTACAGTCTACCCTCGAGATGCCAGGTTTAAGATATGGACGCCAGTCATAAAACAGTGACCAAAGCAATGAAGAAATAAAAAAGGGGGGCATCTTACCGAACAGGCTGTAGACAACTCCGAATATGAGCAACATGCCACAGATGACTGAAACGGCAACATCATAATCCGAGGCAAGGAGGACACAGCGCGGATCTACTGCTTCGGTCCCATTGGCTGTGGGCGGCGGTGGCGAAGGGGGAGGATGGCTGGGCATGCGTCCCTTCTTATCCATTATGTAATCAGACATCACGGTCTCAAACGAACCTATTTTAAAAACAGAAAATAATGCGTGAGACACAGTTCGCAAAGGGTCGCAAATCAATCAAAGCTTGGTGTCCAGGGTGAAAAAGTTATAAATGGACATGTATGGGTCATATTTGGCTCTTCAGGGGCCCATACTTGACCCTTGGTGGGCCATACATAGCCATGACTGAACCATATTTGGTCCTTGACAAGCCATACATAGCTATGTATAGACCACACTTGACCCTTGATGGGCCATTTATAGCCATGCCTGAGCCATATTTGGCCCTTGACATGCCATACATACTATTCCATAGATATGTATAGACCACACTTGACCCTTGATGGGCCATATATAGCCATGCCTGAGCCATATTTGGCCCTTGACATACCATACATACTATTATACATAGCTATGTATAGACCACACTTGACCTTTGATGGGCCATATATAGCCATGCCTGAGCCATATTTGGCCCTTGACATGCCATACATGATATTACATAGCTATATGTATAGACCACACTTGACCCTTGATGGGCCATATATAGCCATGCTTGAGCCATATTTGGCCCTTGACATGCCATACATACTATTACATAGCTATGTATAGACCACACTTGACCTTTGATGGGCCATATATAGCCATGCCTGAGCCATATTTGGCCCTTGACATGCCATACATACTATTACATAGCTATGTATAGACCACACTTGACCCTTGATGGGCCATATATAGCCATGCTTTAGCCATATTTGGCCCTTGACATGCCATACATAGCTATGTATAGACCACAATTGACCTTTGATGGGCCATACATGGCCATGAATGAGCCACACATGGCTATGTATATATCCACGTATGGGCCATACAAATTTGGCCAGAGGGGGTGTTAGTCCCCCCCCCCAGTTGCTTAAACCGCATGAGCTTAAGACTGAGCTGCGTCTCAAGTCCTACATGCATACCACAGCGACACAGAAAAATTGCCAAGACGAGCTCAAGACAGTCAAATGTGATAATTTGCAACTGTAACAGGGTGTTATCTCAAGATTTAGCTTAAGCTTGAGATGTAGCTTAGAAGAGATGTGGTTTAAGCTTCAGTTTGTTGAGCAACTTAATCAAAAGCTCTTCTTTAATTTCTGCTGGATTTATTCCTTATTGACTAATCTGCTCGCATTTCTTAAGAATAAAAAATATTGAAAAGAGCACGTTTTAAGTGTATATACATATTGAAAGTCTTACATAAAATGTATACTTTGATAAGTATAAATTTAGTTGCTCCGCGATTTCTTCACGATGCTTATTTCTTCTCCTTGGAGCCCGTCTTTATTCATTAGTGTCATCTTATTTGAATATCATTTAGTTGCTTTTATATGAATAGCTTCGAGTGTGGCGTCGAATGAACTTCTTATTGATTTCACAATTTATGTTCACGTTTTATCGCTCGTTAACACTTTATTTCTGTAGGCTTCCGCTTTTCGAGGTTTCAATAGTTTAAAAGGGGCTGCCTTCATTCAATAGGCATCTCCAGTCAATAACTTAGTGACAGCTGTCTGGAATTTCATTCTAAAATACAATAGGACCTACTTAAGCTTTTTTTTTACTGGCGTTTTTTAGTCTTTTAGTTGTTGCATCTTCAAATTATATAAAACGATGCTGATTGCGTCGTTTTTTGATGCTGGAAAAATTACAGTTAATCGATAAGGATTTTTTTAATAAAACATTTCTTATGTTAAATATGACGTGCAAGGATTTGCCGTTAGATGTAGTGCCTTTATTTCCATTATTCAAATTTCTTAATGCGCATTAAACTCGTGTACACATTTTAAATCTTGATATTTGTAAAAAGTAGTTACATACAAAGGACGTCGCCGAAATCCCCACAGAAATTGACTACTCCCCCTACCTCCTGTCCACACGATGTCGAATTTAACACGACCCCTTCTCCCTCCCCCTAATAGACGTCCTTAATATTTTTTTTTTTTTTTTTTTTTTTGAAAAGTAGGGTGTCCAGAAAATGTGTTGGAACATACAAAGGCCCATTCTATAAATTTCCAAGCACCCTTCTCGCTACCAGTTCCACAACATTTTTCCAAATTTTTTTGATTAAAAAAATGTTCTGACCTCAAAGGGAAATTCCAGCATGAAATCGGTATTTATCACAAATTTAGGCATAATTCCAAACTTTCCTCGAGGTTTAAAAAATCCAAGTACAATTGTGACTGGGGACCCATTTCTTCCGGTGTCAATTTCCCCTTTCACGGAACTTTAAAACTCAATTAAACAGAGAAAAACCAAAAATTCAAAATACCATCATTAGTGGACGTTCGTAATGACTTTCCCCCTCGCCACTGTCCACATACCAGCAGACTCCTCCCCCTATCCCCCTTTTGAGAACGTCATTTTTGAATGGCTAGTGGCAGTTTCCCCTAATGGCTTGCAATCACTGCTTGCTTCGGTGTTTTGCGGTGCTACCAAACCTAAGGGGCAGTCTTATAGCATTATATTGGGTGTCCCAAAATTCACGTAAGATTTGAATTTTGTGCCATTTGTGTGGTAAAGTGTTGCCAACGGGGAAAAAAATACAGCGTGACAGCTGAAAGTTTAGGGTTATTAAAAATGGAGAGTTGCACGAAAGATAACGCATTTTTATAGTTGAGCAATTTTTTTTAAAAATAATGAAGGTTTGGCAGCTGCAGTTCGAAATTTTTGTATGGTCGGAATAGTGGTTCAAATTCATCAACTGTGAAGAGATTAAATAAAAAAATTAGGGAAACTGGATCAATGAGTGATCTTAGACACTCTGGTCATTCTTCAAAAAGTCGTTTAACCCAAAACATTGAAGCAGTTCGTGAGAGTGTGACTGAGAGTAGCTGTAGAGTACGTGGCCGTAGATGGTGGAACTTTGTAAGCATGAAAATACAAATCTTTCACGAGAATATGCTGTAGAGAGCTTCGTGAAAATTCCAATTCTTGACTCCAAATCTGGACTCTCGAGCAGCAACACTCTCACGAACTACTTCGATGTTTTGTGTTAAAAAATTACTATTACGACCATATTTTGCATGATGATTGCATTATTTTTTTTAAACAGTGCTCAACAATAAAAATACGATGTTCTTTCAGCTGTCACGCTTTGTTTTCTTTTTTTGTTGCCAACACTTTACCGTACAAATGGCGCAAAATTCAAATCTTGCGTGAATTTTGGGACACCATATATTAATGACAGATTGTAAGTTAGCCAATTTAGCTCCAGACTGGGGTTATTTAGAAAAATACTGTTTGATTGTACCATATTTTATGATATACTCATCGCATAATCTCGATTTACGTTGCCCTTTGTTAAAGTTAATTGGTAATCATAACAGGCTTAACTGAACATAATGTAGATATCATAAATCATTCAATTTATTTGAGAAATGTTCTGTTATCCAAACCTCTCTGTTAAACCTGCGATTTATTTTGGTACCATCTCATCCAATTATCATTATTGTAGGCGATAAATATTCAATACTTGACAGTTGCCATTCCTCAGGCCCTTCATTGGGCTTTTTAGTAGAATTTATGTGCCTATGTGCGAGAAATATGTCAAGCAGACAGTTTACATTCTTGTTTTCTCTGGAAAATCTAATTTGCCAACTTTCAAACGAAATCAATTTTCAATTTTATTTTGCCTTATCTAAGTTGACAATGTGGATGTTTTTTCCTAGGAGAAATTCAGAATCTACGTTGTTGCCTTTGCCATTACAATATATTTTATAAATTCTAAGCATAAGCTGGTTTTCGTAATACATATTTGCGTCATGTCTCGTGGTACATGACAGTTGATGGGAGCCTGGGTCTTGTTAAAAATCCAAATAACACCACCATGAGCTGTAACACAAAGGAACTTTTGATGTAAATTGGAGCTATTCCCCGAAGCCCATTGCTTCTATAAATTCCAAGTTTGTTGTTTTCAATGATCTGCAAATATCGATTCAACCTTCCATTAAGGTCGATAACAACTGCATCAAGCTATGCTTGAAAGTCGGAAATTATGCTGGAAAGTCAGGAATTATGCTTGAAAGTCGATAATTATGTTTGAAAGTCGGGAATTATTATGTGAGACTCGACCAGTCAGCCCTCTAGGGCTTAAACTCGAGTCTTAGTATATTTTGTTCTTGACATCGAAGCTTTAGTGCCCTTGTTGGATTATTTACGCACAAAAAACGAGATTTTTAAACAGCTAACCCGGGTTTTTGTTTCCATTTCTCCCTGGGGTCACAGAACTTTTGATGAAGGTTTGAAAACGTTGCCCTGACGCAATGGACAAATTTGCGAATCCCTAGCCGACATTAAATCTCTTAATGGTCTCCTTAATGCTGCGAATTGTGGAGTAAATTGAATTTGAAATGCTGTTTGGGCCTGAGGGACCCCAGCCTGGGTCCATTGACTCGTGTCTCGCCAAACCTTCGTCGGCTGATTCCCATATTTGTCTCAATTTTGTATTGTCTTTATTGAATTTCAGTCAGAGTCCCAACTTAATATATCAGCACACGTCTGCCATACAATTTATATACTGATATATTTACTACTGTGAACTTAGGAGACTCCCAGCTCATCATTTATTTAATTTTTGATAACTGAAAAGCTGATTTGAGTGTCTATTACATTTCATAACGTTATACATTTGCATCGTTAAATTGTTAAAAAATAAGTTGAAGATTACATAAATCGTTAGCCTCGTTGGACCTAATTAACTTTTTCGTTTTGCACTTGTGTTTGTCGTGCCAAGTGACAGTTACTCGAGTGTAATGAACTTGCACACGTTATCTCGTTAAGGCGCTTTTAATTAAATTCGTCGTCCCTCGTTGCTGCTTTCAGAAATTAATTTGCGAAGCTGTTGTTGTCCAATGTCTAACAATCTAAGTGCAGGTATGCAGCAGCACTTCGTCCCTTGAAAATTTGGCAGGGTTTCCGGGATTCTGGAAACCAGGGGGTTGCCGGTCGGTGATGATCATGAAAATCCTTGAAAATACTAAAGGAAGTCGTCACATCTTAGATTTGGATATACAGTTTGGTCACGCCATGTTCATTAAGTTAAGAATTATCTAAATTATGCCATTTATAAAAAGCCGTCGTGGTTTTGACTAGTTTCTAAGATAATTAAATTAGCCTTGGCGAAACCCAAACATTACAGACAAAATTATGGGCGTGGAAAATTCAGTTTTCATACAGGGAAATGTGGGGAATTTTATTTTAATATTTGGTGGAGAACCTTGTAACACTTCATCTTGAAATGTTTAGCAAACAACTTTTTGCCTTTAATTTGGACTATTAGGTATAGTTGTATTTGAGGTACATCCAGTAGTCACCTGATGAGAAATTGCTTAGGGAAAAACACCTAGGCGCCCTTTAGTTTTTGATAATTTGTTCGACATTCTACATGAATTGTGACCTCATGTAGTGACCTAAAACCAAAATCTCCTGCTTTTTAATATAATGGCTATTTTAGTTTTTTTTTTTTTTTTACGAAATCTGGTTTTGGAAAAATAAACGAATATGCAAGACTTTTTGAACGCCCCTCGTATGTAATGAATCATTGAGTAGTGTCCATTTATAGAAATAATGCACTCAAATCGATAATAGTTGTGCAATTTTTGTTACTACAACAAAAACAACTAACTTATTTCTAGAAATATTTCCTCGATACTATGACTATGTCACTCAAGATCAGCAGATAATAAATAATTTAAGCGAAAAACCTTTAGTGAGGCATTTTTATGCAACGGCATTTGAATATTTAACTTGTTTTCAAAAAAGTTCATAACTACTTTTTTTTACAAAAATTCACAAGATTTCACACACGAGTATTTACAATCGCATTAATGTGCCACACTAAGCGCATCCATTTAAAAAAAATCCTTGTTTTTTCTAAATAAATTGCAATATAAGAAGCGAATCAAATTGCAACGTTTACTTGACTGCACACCAGTAATTTTTGTCAACATTCAGTCAACATTTGCTAACTCTCAAACTTTCATTTTTAAATTACAGTAATTGATAATTAAAGACCGAATTGGCATGCTAAGTGAACTCGAGATATTCAAGTCTTTGGAGGTTGTTTTACCAAAAAAATAGATCTACATACATTACAAAAGTGATTTGCAATTTCACTTTTATCAAGATTTTCAAGCCTGAATGTCCCCTAGACTTAAATATGAAAAGCCGATTATGTAATAGGGTCAAAATGATGGAAAATCATCTGAGAAAATCGGGAAAGTTATAACAAATGAAAGAATGAAAGGAATTAACCCTTCGTAACTCGTGGAATTTAAGCCAAAATCTGCCCTCAAAAACGAAACCTTTTCAAAGTTCGGCTAGCCTACATAAAAAGAGTTTGCTGATAATTTTAATCTCGTCATCCAGCCAAAAATAAACAAAACCTTGGGCGATAAGAACGCAATATTCGGACCCCAAGAACACACATTGGACGCAGACCCACAACATACAAAATATCGCAAAACCGGTATATTTGTACAAGCCATAAAAATGAAGTAATGGAGGATTCATGTTGTTTACATAAATTGTACGTAATTTCATCGCCACCATATAAACTACACCTTGCGTGAAACGCACTATAAATAAACAAATCCTGATGACCAAAACGCTGTCACTATCAGCGCAGGGCAGAGAGGAGAGGACATTGGCCTTGGAGACCATCCTGCAGAAAGACGTCAATTTTTCTGCAGTAAAGTGCAATGTTTCTGCAGTAAGCGTGCTTTTTCTGCAGTAAAAGCGCAACTGTTCTGTTCTGCAGTAAAAGTGCAGTGTTTCTGCAGTAAAAGTGCAGTGTTTCTGCAGTAAAAGTGCAGTGTTTCTGCAGTAAAGCGCAATTGTTCTGCAGTAAAAGTCATTATTGCAGTAAACGTTTTTTTTTTTTTTTTTTTTTTTTGCAGTAAACTTGATTATTCAGCAGAAAGCTAGCTTTTATTGTAATAAATTTGATTATTCTGCAATATACTTTCTTATTCAGCAGTTAGCTTGCTTTTTCTGCAATAAATTTGCTTATTCTGCAGTAAACTTGATTATTCTGCAGCAAACTAGCCTTTTCTGCGATAAACTTTCTTATTCAGCAGTTAGCTTGCTTATTCTGCAGCAAACTTGATTATTCAGCAGAAAACTAGCTTTTACTGTAATAAATTTGATTATTCTGCAATAAACTTTCTTATTCAGCAGTTAGCTTACTTTTTCTGCAATAAACTTGCTTATTCTGCAGTAAACTTGATTATTCGATCTGCAACAAACTAGCCTTTTCTGCAATAAACTTTCTTATTCAGCAGTTAGCTTGCTTATTCTGCAGTAAACTAGCTTTTTCTGCAGTAAACTTGCTTTTTCTGCAGTAAACGTATGGCAAACTTACAGTAATTTTATGGCAGAAATGGTTCAGCTTGGCGAGGCTACTTTTTCCATTTAGCCTGGACCAATTACGAGTTCAGCCAATCCTTGATATTCCCATGAGGAGGTCGAATATTTTTCGGCCACTAGAGGCGCTAGCGCATTGCACATGCGCGGTTTTGTGATGTGGGCCTCCTCGTTAAAACTATGTACTGCTAGACAAAAAAATGGTACACTTACCAGAACCGCCCCTGTCGACGCCTCATACTCGATGGGGCCTCCTCCAGACTTTATCGGCCCTAAGATCCTCATGTAGTCCCTTGGTGTAATCACGCAACCGGATGAGGCAGCGTGGTTCCAATCAGCCTTCTGCAAGAGACAAAAGAAGTTGCCAAATGTTGAAAACCATTTTTATATGGCGTATGGCAATTGATGTAAACATCTATTTAAGATACGAGGGCTGATCAAAAAATTCCGGGACTTTTTGAATTGCCCGACAATGGAGCATCGTAGAGCAGTATGGTTAGC
>JAQGBW010004991.1:0-12769 GCA_034698625.1 Julus scanicus
CATTAGGTCTCATTAGCAAGTCCTATTAATCCCATTAGTCTCATACGATTTTGCTATGGGACTGTATGGGAATTTTCACTTGGGATACCTCTACTAAATATTAAATAGAAATCTGTGTGCAGCGTAACTTTTATACTACGTAGAAATATTAACAATCTTGCTAAATCAAAAATTTACAATATGAAAACCACATGGGAGATAACTAATTTCGTTTACAATTTTATTGTAAATAATTTGCAAAGCATATTTATATGTTATATAACTTAAGAATCGGTTTGTACAAAATAACTGTGGTCATATATATGTCATTTTCAATGAATAAACAGTGAATAAAGTTATATGAAAATAAGTGTATCTCAAGAAGTAGACTAGATTTATACGAAATTATGCAATTATGTTTTGCACAAAATAAAATACTTGATTGATCATGATCTTAAACAGTGATGCTGACATAGAGAGGAGAAAGGGGCCATATATATAGGGGATCTATAAATATGCTTTTACCTGTAAAATGGATATTTCCAAACTGTATGTAAGATAAATCGTCCACAACGATGGATTTTTACATAAAATCACGTTTAAGAACAAAGCAAAAATGGTAAAATACATACATTACCAGATGTTGAAAATCGTTCAGACAAGAAACATCATTACTTGAAACTGTAGCAAACTTTTTAACATAATAGAGGTTTCAACAAATACATGTATCACACTATAGCATATCAAAAGTTAATGTTTTTATTACAAGATTTGTCGTGCCAATTTTGACTCCTTGTTCAATATTCGTAATTTGAAAAACGTTGTCCCATTTTTTTTTGGAAATATAAACAACCTCCATAAATTAAATTCTTTTTAAAGAATCTGAAAAAATAACTTTTCTGATTATGATGTTAATCATTGAACATTTAACCTCGTCATGAAATATTTGGGGATAGTACGTTAGTAGCAGAAAATACATCAGTTAGATAATTTTTGGTAAATTTGTATAGATTTTGGATTATGCATATTGCATTACTCTCGTGGCATTTTGTTTACAAAACTCAGACTAATGGGCTAACTGCCCTATTGGGAAAAAAAATATCGAGGATGTAGCATCGCTATAATTCTTTCAATTGTTATTACTGGAATACATCGGCTTTATTTGATGTGATTTCTCCTACAATTTGTTGCCGCCTTTGATGATTGCGGTCAATAATTAATTTTGAAATGATAGTCATTTTTTTATCTCTTATATGCTAGCAATTGGCCAACCATGTTTTGGAAGCATGATATACCACGTTTGGGTAAAAGTATTTTCTGATATTTAATGTAAATTTAAGGTATAAAAAAAAAACTCCCGCACCTTGGCCTCTTTGTAACAAACGTTAAAAAACTGAAATGAAAGTCATCGTTTGCCTCCTGCTCATGTGGACTGTCTCAAATGGCAATGAAGAGACCACCCCTGTATGTATCTGTGACAAATATTTTATATCAGTGTTCCAAAAATCATTTACACTGAATTAATGCATTTCACTACTAATTCCAGTGTCCTTATACTTGTGATAGAGCAATGTTAGAGGCCGTAAGTGTATTTATATTAATAAATTCTTCTAGTTATGTTAAATTGATGATATTTAAAATTGTTGGCACGAACGACTCGTCACCATCAGATGGTTAACAATAACGTTTAAAAATTAGAAATTTGTGTTTTTCATTTTTTTTCAATAAATGATGATTTTATATTTTTTTAAATATAATTTCAACAGTTTTCTGTAATCTGTTTTTAAAATGGTAAAGAAATACTCACATTTCATTCCTGTTTACATGTTTACATTGATTTTTTTTTGTTGGTTTTGATATATAAAAAAAATAGTTCAAAGTAGCTAGGGGCCATTCAAAAAGGTCGTCCCTGTTCTTCCTGCTAAAAGTGATACCTTCCCATATCCCCTGTCCACATGGTGTACATTTTAGTTCAGACCTACCCTCTCCCCCACCCCCTCATAAACGTCCTGAGTTTTTTTAAATTAGGGTGTCCAAAAATATGTTGGAACATACAAAAATCCATCCTATAAATTTCCAAGCACTAGAAAATTCTACGGCATTTTTTTTTAATTTTTTCAGATTTTTCAAATTAACAGAAATTTCCAGACTTCCAAGGGAAATTTCAGCATAAAATTGGTGTTTAACACAAATTTAGTCATTATTCCTGACTTTTCCGAGGTTTTACAAATGCAAGTACATTTGGGACTGGGGACACATTTCTTCTGATGTTCATTTCCCATTTTACTTGCCTTTAAAACTCAATTTAACAGAAAATCCAAAAACCTAAAAATACCATCATTTGTGTCCAACTTGTGTCCATAATGGCTTACCCCCTCCCTGTCCACATTGTGTTCGCATGCCAGTAGACCATCCCCACCCCCCTCTTGGGGACGTCCTTTTTTAATTGCCCCTAATATGGATATTAAGGACACTTCCTATCCACACTCAGTTAAAACAATAGACATTTGAATATAATATGAGAAAGTTCGAATTAAAATAAAATAAATTTCCGATCATGATTTCTACATGATAATCATATCGCCACTAACTTTAAGTCAAATTAATACCTTTATGGTCGATAGTTACTTGTTTTTTTAAAGTAATTTCTTTAAACTTATTTCTTAAATAACTAACAGACAATGTTATTATAATTCGTTGTTTAATGCCCAGCTTTTCAAATATTTTCCCTCTAATAGGTTATATGCACATGTTGACAAGTATGAAGTTTTCACTCACACTTTCCACTAAACGAGTAAACAAGTCTCATTTTCCGAGTTCACATACTTTCCAGCAATTGAAATTCAAATCAGAATGTTGCGACAACAAGTGGTTTTACCAACTCTTCCTCGAGATTCTACGTCCTCAAGCAGCAGAAATTATGAACACTGATATTTTTGAAGTGGCAACGAATATCGCATTTGGAGGATTGAAAAAAGATGTTGCTGTTGATAAGGAACAAGAGGCTGCAATGGCAAGATTGTTTCTCATTAGTGATCCTTGGATATTTTTCTTGATCCAAGGCCGTATCTGTCATCAACTTTTTTTGGGGAGGGGGGTAGAATATGGTCCAGAATATTGGGGTGAACTATTTTGGCCGTATATTTATGGGCCATTATTGGCCCAGGTGAAAGAAAAAAATTATTTTTCCCTAAGAAAAATTGCACTTTTAACGCAGAAAAACTGCCTTTTCACCTTAGAAAAATCGCATATTTAACACAAAAGTGCAATTCCCCTTTTATACGTAGGGCGGTCGCTTTCGACGATTTGCTGCTCGAAGACATATTTTTCACCATAAATTCCCAACATTTCACTATAAATTTTCCTCGGTTTCATGCCTTTCAACACTCAAAAACGAATAACACATCGTTGTTTCTCACACGTGAATGTTTTCAAGTGAGACGCCATTTTGTTTTTTTATAGTTTGTTCGAAATTCTGCATGAATTGCGGCGCCATGTAGTGACCTAAAACCAAATTTCCTGATCTTTAAAATGGCTATTTCCGTTTTTTCGTACGACATCTGGTTTTCGAATAATAAACGAATATGCAAGACTTTTTGGCCGCCCCGTCGTATTTTGCCGATTCGGTATGAAATTTGTAAAATTTCTTAAATTTCGGAGTGTTGGGGGATTTATCCCAAAGATTTACCCTATATACGGCCTTGTTTCTTACACAATTACCATTCGTGTCCTTAAAGAAAATTCCTACTTATAGATAAAAATTGTCTGTTGCCTGGAAAGGCAAGTACGGGTAAGATGCCACTGTTGATTTTTTTGGTAAATTTAGGATCCAATACTAACGTCTGCTTATATACTGTTGCAGGAGAATGAGGCTTTCAAATGCATACTCGATATGTGCGACGAAATTACTGATATACATAACAAGGATGAGGTAGCTGAACAATTTTGTTTCTAGAACTTTGTACATATATCAATTCGTTCCAACTCTTGGATCACTGATTAAATTTTTACTAGAATTAATTCAAACAATGGAGAATGCTAAAAACTGGGAATACTACAAAGCATGCGAATGGAGCCCTTTCTGAAGGGCTCTTAGTAGTTCTGTATTTTTAAAAAGCGGTTTATCATATATATATATATATATAGCCATGAGCCCTAGCTGTAGGTGCCTCTTTGACAATTCAATTGCAATATCTTGGTTTTTTCTACATTTATAATGAGATTCGTTCCTGCAACCTAAAAGTCTGTGTAATCTAACGCCTTAAAACCGGACATGTATACAGTGACAACATATCATACAAATTATTGTGTATGCTTTTATTGAATATTTCTTGATAAATATCACATTTAGAAAATTATTGAGGTCAAATTGCAAAACTAAAGGTTTAATATATTTGTACACAGTTTGATAATATGTATTGATCGATATGAAAGTGGGACCATCATTTATGCCCCATCAAGAGACAAAAAAAACCTGATAAACCACTTGATGATACGTGTACAGAGTGCAACATTTTCACTATATGTAAAAGTTGCAATGTGTGCTGCGAGGAAAAAGCTTATGCAAAAGCTGCACACTAAGTGTGAGCAGATCTGCAACTTCGTTGAAACTTTGTTCCAGATCAGCAGCTTTGTTGAAATTTTGTTCCAAATGGAAACTTTGTTTCAGATCTGCAACTTTGTTTCAGATTTGCAACTTTGTTTCAGATCTGCAACTTAGTTGAAAATGTTATTCTAGATCTGCAACTTTGTTGAAACTTTGTTCCAGATCTGCAACTTTGTTGAAAATTTGTTCCAGATCTGCAACTTTGTTGAAACTTTGTTCCAGATCTGCGACTTTGTTGAAATTCTGTTCCAGATCTGCGACTTTGTTGAAATTTTGTTTTAGATCTGCAACTTTGTCAAAACTTTATTCCAGATCTGCAACTTTGTTGAAACGTTGTTCCAGATATGCAACTTCTGTTAAAACTTTGTTCCAGATGTGCAACTTTGTTGAAACTTTGTTCCAGATCTGCAACTTTGTTTAAACTTTGTTCCAGATCTGTAACTTTGTTAAAACTGGTTCCAGATTGGCAAATCCAGATTGTTTCCAACAAATTAAAAACTGTTGCCAATTTCCAGGAAAAGGCGAAGAAGAGCACAGTCTTTTGTACCATCCGCATGCTTTTTGAGGTACGTGATTTTTTAAAATACGATTGACAATAGAATGGCTACTTAAGGTGTTTGAATGATGATGGATGTCCTTATTCAGATGTGTCCAGAACTGATGGCAGAATTTATGGGCGATTTCAGCACCCTTGCAAATACGAATAATCGCTTCGCTTATTGAATTCCTTAACGAAGACCTGGATTCCATTGGCGTGTAATAATTTTGCAATTTGGACGTCATCTTGGAAATAAAGCTAATTGAATATCCCTGTCTCAATTGTGTTTAGCTTCATTTTTAAACGTTTTCAGTGGTAACAAAAGGCAAATGAGGATTCAATTAACGCTAATATCATCCGAACTATGTACAATTCTCCAGTTAAATTTGAACCAGCATGGCTCATATTCAGGATATGCGTAGAGATGGCCCAGCTTATGGCAGCCAGATTTTTTAAGGGAAATTACCGACGTTTCCAAGCAATTACCGATGCTTCAGTTTACGAACATATTTCTCTAGACCACCAATGAAAGGTCCTTTATTCTATAATTGTTTTACTAGTCCCGGGAGAACATCTTTGTTACGGATAAGTTTTATTGAAATCAATATTAGTTTCAAGGATATGTTACATTGCAAATATGGCAAAAGTTCGTTTCTTGTTTTATCCACGCCAATAGAGGAGGTCTACATTACGTTTAGCGCCCTCTGTGGTAGTTTTAGGACATTTCCTGGGGGGGACAGGCCAAAAACGTGTCGTTGAGTTACACGTATTTTTTTCGCTCTTCAAAAAAGTTTTCAAACATTATGAAGTGGAATTGTTGTGTTCCATGTTGTAAAAACAACTTTAGGAACGTCAATTCCAAAAATTTCATAACACAGGATCCCTAAAAACTCCAAAATACGAAAGAAATTTATAGTATGTATGTAACTGAAACACGTGGTGACATTCAAATAAAACGCCGTTTTGTTTAAATAAAATGGTTTGCACGTGGCCTAAACATTCTCAAAGTGGAATTTCCACTCTCAAATTTCAAAAACTTACATTAAATTTCCAAAATATCACAAAAATCCGTTCTTAAAAGAGCAAAATCAATGGAAATGCTATGTGATCGATGCTGGGCTGTCCCCCCAGAAAATTTGGCCACTAGAGGCGCTCTTGCATGGCACATGCGCCGTTTTGTAATGTAGACCTCCTCTATTGCAGATGAAATGGGTGACGATCCATTAATGACGTCGATTTGAGACTTATATCATATAATTAACAGCAGCTAGAATAGAGTACAATAATAAAAACATTTCTAATGGAAACAATATATGTTAAAGTAAATTCCTTAAACAGAATATGCAAATGAACTTGATTCCCAACAACGTCAGCATAATGACACCATGTGGGTGTCTTTACTTCCTGTAAATGTGTAAATCACGGATGTATATAAATTATTGGGTGAAATTTCAAAACACAATCACAGCCAAACAAAAAGAGATTAAATAAAAATAAAAATTGTTTAAAATTGATTGATAAATCAGCAAGCGCATTATTTTGTCATTTTTCACTTTAAAACAGTAGATTTTTTTAAAATTAATAAACAAGTTTGAAAAATGTCCGTTAATTTGCGCTTTCTGCCAGCAGGTGGCTGCATGAGAATGCAAATTAACGGTCTTTTTGTTTGGCTGTGATTGTGTTTTAAAATTTCCCCCATTGAAAGTGATAAGGTTATATTCCACCTTAACTTGCTTTATTCTAATATATTACTGCTATATTTATTTACTTTCTGTATTATTTCCACACATAAAGCCATACTATGGTAAAATAAATTATAGGATTGTTATTTGGCTTTTCATTAATTGCAATGGGAAAAATGTATTCGGATTTCGAACTTGTCGATTCACAAACAGGGTCAAGGAACGGATTAACTTCGTAGCCCGAGGTGCCACAGTACTTACTATAGTCCTCCTCTCATTACTTGATATTAAATGATAATATTATAGCAATTTTTGGGCGGTATTTTAATTAGAGCGAGAGTTTGCGACGTCACAACAATGCCATGTGTATTTGTAGATTTTTCTAATTTATATGTTGTGGTGCTTTATTATCATCATTTTTCGGTTTATTATTAATGGGTCATACCGGCTTCATTTGAAAAATTGAATTTGAATGCTGAATGTCAGCATACACTGTATTTATTTTGCCACATTGTTAACTAACGCCACAAAGTGATCAATCAGTATTGGATATCACAATGCAATTGTTGCACATATATCGATTTGCTATAAATTTGCGTGTCAAATCTACATTGTAGTAGCATATCGCAATGCCATCTACACTGAAAGCTATTTTCTGTCTTTATATTTTGGTTTTAGCCATTTTGTGTCATGGCCAGGTTGATGAGGTTTGTATTTTGCCAAGGAAAAAACTGCTTTGCCATTACAAGAATCCTGTAAAATCTGAAGTAGATTATTTTGCAATTATTTTTCAGGACTTTAAATGGACTTGTGATAGAGAATTTATGGAAACTGTAAGCATTTTAACCTGATCGCATTGTTTTCATAATCAGCATTAACTTAACATATTGATGCTAAAATTTTGCTCATTTACAGTAACATATTTCAGTAAATGTTTCCCATTTCTAAGAAATATATGCTAAATATTCAGTATAAATTATTAAGTTTAATACATGAGTCCTGTTGTGTATGGTATGTTTATTTATTCCCATTAATTAAAGTCTGAAGTTCTTCAGCAAATACCTTTAAAAGAAACTTCACTTTTTTAATATTGTTTTTTAAAATATTAATTCGTCAATAATGTCAATTTTGACTTTATTTCTGGAAAAATGTTAATAACAGTTATTTTTTTTAAAACATAAAAGTCAATGTTGCACAAAATACTACATAGCAATACTATAAGCAGTTTCAATCATTTGTAAAAATTTTTCTACAGCATAATTTCATTAATTTGTCAAAAAATACTGTCTTGACCTGTAGATATTGAAGTTTAAGGGACAATGTTGCAACAATATGTGGGGTCATCAGTTCATCTTCTCCATGCTGCGTGAAAATATTGACGATTTATTCAATGTAGATTATCTAGAATTTGGAAAACAATTGGCTTTTGAAGGGTTGAACAAAGATGTCACGATTGACCAAAACGATGTGGATGAAATGGCAAGTTGTTACTTGAATTCTGGTATTTGTACAGTTTTCTTTTGTTCGATCGAACTATAAGTTGTTCATTTTGTCAAATTTTGTTTTTAGACTAGAATTGTTGCTTGTACGGAAAGAATGTTTGCGGTAATATGCATTGATAACGACCATCATATTTGGGAAAAGGGTTTTTCGTGAATTCTTGACAATTCTTTGTTACAGAACAAACAGCGATGTTTACAAACACATTACCAAAGTGTGCGACAAAGAAATTGCGGAAAATCTCAACGAACAAGTAGCCCAATTATTTTTTTTTTATTTAAAACAATATTTGATGACAAGCATACTTAATATTTAAAGCAGCAAAATTGTTTTAATATTTATATGTAACATTTGTAGAGTGCAAAAAAGCAAAGTTGGTCAATTCGAAAGATCACATGAGGTGATGATTTGTAAATGATCAAGTGCAAACTTATCAGTGGAAAAATTGACTTTGGACTTTTTAACAAAAAAAAAAATCCATTGGACACTGGTAGTTTGTCCAGCTTTAGCTGTTTAAGTTGTTTGTTGTCACTTAATGACGATGTTTGTTCAAAAATGTTACCTATTAGTGGCGGCACTAGGGGGGTGCGAGGGGTGCGGACCGCACCGGGTGACACCATCACAAGAGGTGACACCAAAATGCAAAATAATGATAAAATTTTCTTATTTTTTGAAAATATTCCATTTTCTATTTTGATTTGCAAACGGGAATTTAAAAACAAAAATCAGCAAAAATGAGCGGACTCGGAGGAGGCTTCTATACTATGGGGTGTCGTGAGGGGGGTGACACCATGAGTTACGTACCGCACTTGGCGACACCAACCCTATAGTGCCGCCACTGTTACCTATATTTGTTGTGAAATATTCGCCCAAACTGAAATTTGAAGTAATATTTAAATATTATTTCGATTTTCAGGGAAAGGGATCTAAAAGCAGCTTGTGCTGTTTCGTGCGAAAAATCATTGCGGTATTCCGGTTTTTTGTTTCAAAGTTTTATTAACAGAAATAGTGTAAATGAATGGTTTTTCATCATTAATTACGCTTTTCAGAACTGCCCAGGCCTACAGGCGGAGATCACGGGGAAATACGCTGACATGCAATTTTCGGACGCTTTTGCATATAAACAGACTTAGTTATAATATATCATCTGTGCATAAATAAATCAATGGTAATTACATTTTTTAAATAAAAATGCTTCAGTTCAGTGGAATTACAATCACGATCCTATTGTGAATATTGTTTGATTACTGTGTATATGGATCATCTTTGGTATTTGGGCAGTTGGGCTATCTGAATTCGGCCCACATATTTAGCACATGCGTATTAGACGGCTTTCAGCTGAGTATATAGATAGCTTTCCATGGGTCACTCGTTACTCTCACCGGTTGTCACTGTGTTACCTGTATTGCACCTGTTCCCTCCATTGTGCCTTCCAGTGACTTCTATTGTTTGTATTGAAACCTTAAACTCTGACACTGTTCCTGCGCTGTATCAAATAGCAGCGCTTTCCCCTTTGTGGGGAATACACATTAATGCAAAAAATAAAACATTTAATTATTAATTACCAACAATTTAAAAATTCATTTCACAATTCATTTCACAATTGACAGTAATTTCAAAATGCATTTCCCAGTTGACAACAATTTGAAAATACATTTGGAAATGCATTTCTATCTTATATGGACAATGTCTAGATTTAATAAATGTCCAATATAACATTGATGTCTCATGTCTGACGCAAGAGCAATATGTGACCAGTGCCACGGGTCACAAATTTCCTAAAAATGGGTATGACTCCCCCTAATAAAATGGTCTTTGTTTCCTATCTGCAGGATACAGAGTTCTTACGATAAATATGCATGTGGGATCTAACAATTGAGATTACATGTTTTTGTTTGGTAATTTGTATTAGATAAGAAGAATTTAAGGTAGCAGGTTGTCTGGAAAAAATTGGGGAAAACCGTAAATTTTGTGATTAATAGTATCAGGTATACAATCATTCTATGTATCAAGAATGTATTTTTTACATAAAAGAAGAATCCATAACCAGTATGGAAAAGATAACACTTACAAACATTACAAATGACTAACCGACTTTGTGACTTCAAAAACATTGGTCCACCTACGGAAAGGACTATTATTTTTTTTTTAAAAATCCATCATGATACTGTTTAATCTGAATCAAAATACATTTTAAAAGCGGCGATTAGAACATGAATATAGTTATATGTTTGGTTCGGTTCAGATGTTCTTGTATTGTTGAGTAGTATGGAAGGGAAACAGTGCAGCCATGCCACAAATATCAGACTTGTTATTAAATTGCCCCAACAATAACGCATTATATTTGGATTAAAGGAATGGACCGACATGATAGATTCCAATTATCTCCGAATGTATATTTTAGCTAGAATGAATAGAGAAGGATAATGAAAGAATTGCATGATGCCAAGTACGCAAATTAAGCATCACATATTAGCAAAATTGTGGACTAACGTGATTGGACACGAGGGTGGCATTGATGCAAAAAACCCTCTATCAATTTGATATAAAATCAAAAAATTCAGAGGACTTTAATAGTTTTACAGCTGTGAATTCTGTAGAATCATTCAATACAGAAAATGCAACCCGTCCTCATATTCGCAATTTTGGCTTTTGGAGTTGTGGTCCATGCAGATGTGGTTAGTTATTTCACAGTATGTTGTATAAGTTTCTTATCAGCAACTTATTTTGTTAATTAATTTATTTTCAAAACTCATTACAGGCTCATAGATGGGAATGCGACAAAGTAGCTATAGAAGCTGTAAGATTTTTTTTCGTATAAATTACTCTATTTTAACTGACCTCACCATGATTTTAAGAATATCAGTCTAGTCAGTTTTTTGTCCTTTTTTAAATGAAATTTGCATCTACTTTTTAGCAGCTGTTTAAAATTTTTTAATTTCAAATTTCAAATTATAACTGCCGTTTTAAATTCTGCTATTTGAGATTGCAATTTATAATTATGATTTGCTATTTGAGAATGCAATTTATAACTGCTATTTTAAATTCTGCTATTTGAGATTGCAATTTACAATTGCTGTTTTAAATTCTGCTATTTTGGATTTCACATAACAACTGCTAATTTGAATTCTGCTATTTGAGATTGTAATTTATAACTGCAGTTTTAAATTCTGCTGATAGAGATTGCAATTTATAAGTGGGCTTTTTTTTCCCTCAGTCGCCTTTGGGCCCTTAAACCCCAACAACCATATTATACCTGCTGTTTTAAATTCTGCTATTTTGGATTACAATTTATAACTGCTGTTTTTAAATTCTGCTATTTGTGATTGCCATCAACTGCATTTTAACTGATATATTCAACAAACAAAAAAATGCATAACACATAATACTTGCAAAATATCAAAATTGAATACGACTCGATTGTTTACAGAAATATGTATATTTTCAGTTAAAAAAATGTTTTTGTTGAGCAAATTGTTTGAACCTATTTTTGTGCTTTTAAAAACTTATTTAAAAATTGCTGTATAATACCGCATTTATTTCAAATTTACATTATGAACGATCCTCATCGAGCTCAAGGTTCAATCAGGTTGCATCCATATGAAAATAAGCAATTAATAAGATTTGCCAAATGTAAAAAAGATTTTATTATTTCCTGCCAACTCGTAAGCAAGATGGTTACTAATCAATAGCATTCCATTGTAAACCTTCCAGGTGAGCAATGCAATTAATGATTGTGGAATAACTTTTGAATTTATTGCACAATTCCTCGTCCCCGAAGCCATGATGGATCAGTCTTCGGAAATTGAAATTCTTAACAAGACTAATGTCAGGAATAAGCGCAATTTCGGTGACATACAAATTCCAGACGGTTGGTCAGTTGATTTCGGAGCTGAATTAGCAAAAGTTAACGCTAAACCTCTAACCATGGAGGAAAGGATGGAAAAACTGGTAATTATGCAATTTATGTTTCATACGTATAAAAAAGATACATGCAGTTATTGTAAAATATATTTATATTGTAGGAGGAGTTGATATATTGTGTGGAGCAACAAGTTAAGGTAATTTTGCCAAAATCGCTAAATTCGAATGGATCTGAACAAAATTCTTAATATGCAAAAAAATGCTTTGTTTTGTAGACGAATCCGTTTTGTTCGGAAGTTTTTGGAGAATGCCAACGCAAAATTGATGAAGCTCCGGTAATACCACTTATATTACGTTTCACAGATTTTTTTGTCTTATAACCCTAATCATTTGCCAAACCAAGACGTACATGTACGTATATACAAGTATTTACACACATATGCAAAAAAGTTTGCACTCCGGGTTTGTTTCAGCCGCCATTTTGTAAATATATGTAAATATCAAAATTGTGCACCTATTAAATTTAAATGTCTTTAATAGCTGTACAATTTTGATATTTACATATATTTAAAAAATGGCAGCTGAAACAAACCCGGAGGG
>JAQGBW010004992.1:0-12768 GCA_034698625.1 Julus scanicus
ATCTCTTTTTGTTTGGCTGAAAGTAGGTTTCAAAATTGCACCCATTGAAAGTGATAGGGTTGTGATCCCCCTTAAATAAAAATAAAAATTGCTTGATGTATCAGCAAGTGCAAATGTCCGTTAATTTGCATTCTCATGCTGCACGTGCTGGCAGCATGTGATGCACTTGCTGATCCAACAAGCTATTTTAAACCATTTGTATTTTTATTTAATATCTTTTTTGTTTGGCTATGACTGTCGTTTAAAATTTACACATTGAAGGGGATAGGTTGTAATCCCCCTTAAAATACCTTTACTTACTACTATTAAACAACATACTATGTAGCAAATACTAGTGTGCTATACCTTTGCGTGATTTTAAAAAGTTGGCTCGATCTCTATCAAAACTTTTTCTATCTAATTTATTTTTTACAATATATTTTATCAATACATGTCCAGTGCGCATGGCTATAACACATGTATAATAAATGTGTTGTAAGAATTTTTAAGAATATATTAGCATAATATTATAAACATTCGTGACATGATATTAATGCAATTTATTCATGGCATTTCTCACATCCGTACCAACACTTAAGAAAGCACTGCAAACACCGCTATTAAAACGTTTTAATAGCAGAAAATGAAAATGTAATTCAATTTCAAGGATTCTTTCATAATCGAATATCCTCTTTTAATTGCAATATTAAGCGTCGTGAAGATGTCAATGTTTTCCTAATAATTACATTGGTAATTAAAACATGAACCCGCTGATTTTCTATTGAATGTCATTAGCACCATGCGGTTAAGCATCTTCGACATGATGCATTAAAATCATCCTCTTTATTGTGGGGGAAGTACAAGGGCAGCATTACACGACATCTTATAAAGTTTGTATAAATTGATGGAGTACCCAAATGTTGTTTAGAAACAAATAACACATCTAAATTGATCAGTTGTATGTTGGGAGGATTTCACAACCATTCTGTTTAGTCATTAAGGATAATTACATAGCTATTGTTTCATTAGAAATTTTGTATTTAAAGGTAAAGATGACTTCGAAGATGACTGGTCAACCTTCGTGGTTTCTGATGATATGCGGTTTAATTTTAATTAACACTGTCGTGTTAAGTTCAGCAGCTCCTTGGCCAACGATAGCAGGCAATGGCAAACTTCGCTTCGTTCAAATCGTAAGTTGCTTACAATTTTAGTTTCATTTTTATGTGATTTTTAATTAATGGAATTTAATGAGAAATTTGAAATAAGAATGGTTTTCTATAAAAAATGTATCTTACAAAAAAAAATACTATTTGATCACACAACAGTTTTGATGATTAAGACGTTAATAACGTTATCCAAAACTTAGTTTTAAATTTATCAAAGTTCTCAAGAAACACGTGAAATACGGGATGAAAGTTTTTTGGGTAGTCTGAATGGGACAATGCATGCGAATAAAACTGAAAACAATTTGTAATGTTCTGAAGTTGAAACGTGATGATAAACCACTGACCTATTTGTGAGAATAATGTTTTAAGGTTCACCTTGAAGTTTAAAGTAGATTTAACCTTGTTTCTCAGTTTTTATAACTGTTAAGTAGAATGAAAATCAAATTAAACATCGACATCTTAGGGGCTATTCAAAAAGGACGTCCTCAAGAGGGGGGTAGGGGGAAAGGTTTAATCATCAATGCGAGTAATATCACTACGCCAGAATATAAATTAATTTGACCTAAGAATAAAGTAGAAATTCCCAAATCAATTTCTGTGATTAATGCTATATATAGCGGTTATGATATAATTATTTTGGGATAGTGAATTAACAATACCTGCCATTTGATCTCAAAACATTTAGTTATCACAAACTGTGTATTTTTATTTCAAACATTAAAAGTCGACTTCTTTCAGATTATGAACATCGGAAAAAGGGCACCTAATGATTTGTACACCAACGATCCTAACAACGTGCTATGGACAGAAGGCCCAGGACAACTGCTTGAGGTTTAGTGTGAATTTATGATTAATTCAAATGATTTTTTTAGAAATACTTTCATGTAGTAAACTTAGGACTTGTTTCAATTCTACCACAAATCAGCCCCAATCAAAAATATATTTAGTACGATTTGTAAAAATAATCATCATTTTTCAGGCTGGAAAACAAGATACGTTTCAGCTTGGACGATGGATTCGTCATCGCTATGGAGATTTCTTAAGTGACCATTTTAGGAAAGACGAGGTTGATTTCCGAAGTACCGAAGAAGAAAACCAACTTCTCACAACACAGATATTTGCTGCTGGTCTTTATTCCATGCCCAATGGCCTAAATGTTTGGAGTGACCCACTGCAGTCCATGTTCCCACCTGTTCCCGTAAGCACGATACCATTAGCAGTGGATCCAGTAAGTATACTTAAATACTTTAGTTTCTGCATTGATTCCCACTAACCAGTTTAATGATTGCCAATTGCAGTTTGCCAAGTCTTACATTCAGGATAGGTGCACTCGCATGCAACAATTCATGAGAATTTTGGAGAATGTACCAGAAGAAAAAAAGGTCACAGAAGACATGAGAGTAAGCACTGAATGTGAAACAATAATAAATATAACTCTTTTATTTCATGATTTCATTCCCAGCTAACTAAGAATAAACTAATTATATTTACAGCTAACGACTCAAGGAATACTCCAAGAAAGTGGGAGACCCCTGGGTAATTTTAGAGAATTTTTGGATTTTGCTGACGTCTTGTCGGTCGAAGTAAGTATGGCATAATATTCACCAATTTTGCTAATTTTAAACAGAATTTAAAATGTTCAAGACTACTTTAGACTTAAAACAGTTCTTTAAAATTCATTTTATAAATGGCATTCATGTAATCATGTTTAAAAGTATTGCCAAAATATTCAGTGTCCCTCATATTATCATTTCATCTTATTTCCTCAAAAAAAAAAAAAAAAAAAAAATTCTTCTCACACTGTCTGAATTGTGTAATAAATTCTCTTTAATCCGATTATGCACAAATCTATTATTTGAATAACAGCCAGACAAATCATTCACAAAAAATTGCTATAAGATACGCTATTACACAAAACTATGATCGTTTATGATTTTTAGAAAGCCAACAACCTAAAGTATCCCGATTGGATTGCAAGTCAGGCCAATTATCTGTTGCAGATAAGAGATTATTACACCTTCAAATACGTAAAAACACCAGAAATTGCCCAGATGTCGGGTGGTTAGTAACTTTTTATATCAAAGATGAATGTGCCAGAAAGACGAAAGCCCATAGAACAATCACCTAATACTTTTGCATTTCATGCGAGCAGGTTATTTAATAAGGGAAATATTTCAAAGGATCAAAGATGTCATTGCAAATAAATTGGGTAATCTGAAGGCCTACGTTTACAGTACGGTAAGTTACATCGAGTACAAGAAACCTTTCTTTGTACAGTTTGCATTGTTGTAGAGCTGAAGAAATGATAAGGGGCCATTCAAAAAGGACGTCCGCAAGAGGGGGGGAATTTTGGGGACGTCCTTTTTGAATGGCCCCTAACCTGATATAAATAAAGTGCACAGCTGCATATTTTATTTGTTTCTTCATTTACTACAGAACGAGTTATCCATCATGTATCTTTTGTCCACCCTCCGCCTGTTTAACTTTATCACCCCACCATTCTCTTCAGCATTGATTCTGGAGTTATACGAGAATCCATCTGGAGATTTCAACTTGCAGGTATGTTCCCCCCAAAAGAAACGTGGATTTTATCCCCACCAAAGAATGAACATAATTTGACATGATATTGAAATCCCAAAACAGATTTTATATGGAAACGACACGACCCGTGAGCCCTACATCCTAAATTTCCCCACCTGCCCTCAAATGTGTCCGTGGCAATTCGTTCACGATTTCACCAAATGTTATTTCATCGACGACATCGCAGCACTTTGCAACTTGCGAATGACCAAGGAAGAAATAAACCAAAAACAACAGGAATTGAACCAACTCTATCAATGATATTTCAATGACTATTACCAAAATGTAGTACTACGAATAATTGCAACATCTTAAAAAATCAATAAGCAATAAAATGTACGAAATGCGATAACTATTCCGACTCATTGCTATAACAGGAAACAGGAAAACTGTACACAAGTTCCGCAAATTATTTTTAATAGATTTCAAAGAATGGCACTACTAGTAGGAACGATATTATATCCCCTCAGAATTTTTTTTTTTTTCTTTTTTCAATCAATATTATTTAAAAATCTGAAGCAGGTAAAGTATTAATACATACACACCCAGTTATTACTCAACATCCCGGAAAATGCTTAAATCATATCATATTAAACAGTGAAAACTGCATTTCCCTAGATTATTTCAAGGGTTATCAATGGATTTTAGTTGTCCTCCATTGTACGCTTTCTAAAAAATATCCTATTTCAGAATTTTTCTACAATGTATACTATGTTAATAATTAATTGTATACGAATTTTATTTTTTGAATTTTCCTTATATTTCTCAGTATTCCTCACGACATTTGTATATACATTTAATATAGTCTAAGCCATATTTGCCTAGGATATCTGAATCTGATCATATGATCTGAATTTTAAAGTACTTAATTTCCTAAAAGTAAAATATTATTACTGCGTACGTGAATTGGAGATTAATGTCGATTTAATGGGACTATGATAAATCCAGCCATTACCAAGACAAATCACACAGATGTTTGGTCTTAAGACCGAAAACTTATGGAAATTTATTACAAATCGCCATTATTTTCACGAAAAGCGTGTCAAAAACAGAATATCAGCCACTTTATATGTTTATATCATACATTACCCGTATATTTGTATTGTTGTAATCCCAATCTATTCATGTTTTCGTCATGTGTTATTTGTGTTGCATGAAATGAGATCATAGCGACCTTGATATGCCTTCACCTGCGAATTAATATCAATGGCGTTTGGAGGATATTTTTTTTTCCGAATTAGCCATTGGATGTAAGACACGACCTTCTGAGCTGTTTTTTGTGCTAAAATATTGCTTATAAAATCATATGATACGGGAGACAAGCTTCAGTTTTAAAAGTGATAGAACTTTGTTTCACTTGTCTCGAGAGATTCTCTGGAAGGGCCGAAGAGGACTTGCAGAATCCTTTATCAAGTCGAATTTCAACTTATTTCATCATATACATAGGCAAGTGTATTTCCAGCATATTTAAGAAATCTGATCTATTTATAACTATTAACAATGGAAATGGTTTTATAGTGTCGCCCTATAAGTTTTTAAAGATAGAAAAGAACCAGTGTGCCGCGAAGAATTTACAACAACACTGTACTAACCACTAACTTGCATGTGCCGCAAATAGAAAAATGATGGGTGTTAGAATAAATGTCTCATATAAAAGAGAAAATTTAATTTAATTTATTTCGAAGTTATTTGTTGAATTTGCCCAAATGGTACAGCCATGTAATATATTCCAGTGGTGAGTGCACGTTGAAGTCTAGAAGCGAAAAGTTATCTAAGGGGTTATTCAAACGTTTAAATCTTTCTCGTAATTCAAATATATTAACGCCAAAAGACCACTCTAGGAGTAGACATAATCATTAAAATCCTTTGACCGAGCTTCGTTCCCCAAGACTATTGTTCCTACTTTTTGCATGCAATTAGACGATGGAATAGCTTTCCTGGCTAAAGTCCAGATTTACTAAAAATTCAATCTAACCATGATGTGTAAGTCGCTACTGACGTAAAAGCAGTATCGAACATCGTCTATAAGCAGCTAAATAATATTTGTTTTCGCAATTTAATGGGAAATGACATTTAAGGATTTCAGAAAGAAAATAGCATGTTAAATTACATGTCTAGTTCTCGGTTTGTGCGGTTCTAAAAAATGAACCGTTACAAATAGGACAAAAATCATGTTATTATGCATATCACGCATTAATATCCATATTTGGTCTGGCAAGTCACGATACTACATGGAGGAACCAGTAGCAATAATTCCTGCAATACATGGTTGCATACGTGAAGAGTATCAAAATTGTCGTCTATAACTATGGAATGATAATCAAATGTCGCACCAAGCTAGGTCTAGGTGGATTAGTGGTGCTTGAGCCGTCGGCTGTCTAGTGCTTCGCCAGACAGTACCTGGGACAGCAGCAGTAAAAACACAGACGGTTCTTTTAAGAACCAAACCAATTGGAAAAGAGCCATTTTCCAAAGTCAACACCTGAATTAGACAACATAGATAATAATTAAATGTCACAAATACACACCTTACAAGTTTTTGTGTGCATCATAATGAGATCCGATTTTGCCAAACTGCTGTCACATGAATAATAACACATGATAATACAGCCTAGCGTGTATGAGACTGGTTGTATAATAGGTGCCAATGAGTGCACAGGTGTTATTGTCCAACTATGTTGGATCAGGTGTTCATAAAGATAGACTTAAACGAAGTCTAGACAGGATAGAATTGTAAGTGATGTAAAATGAATGTGCACCAGAAAAACGCTCGATCGGATGCAAGTTGGATTTTTCATCAATTTATAAAAAGGTAACATCATTTATGGAACATTGAGTTGGTAATATATTATTTAAAATAAATAAACTAGAAAATAATCCGAGGCCCGGGTAAGCAATTGTTAATACGGATATATTAACGAATCCAGGAATGATTACTTGATCTCACTAAGCGTATAGGAGACGTATAATATAGGGGAGACTGGGGAGCATTGAGAAGTGGGGTATGGTGACACACTGACATTATTAATTAGTTCTATTAAGGATATTGGTTTGAGATGATTAATCTAAAATGTTTTGTGGAATTTTGAAGAGTTGATTTTCTGATCTTAGATAAATCATTGTTATTTCTACCCGAATATTTTGTTGCAGATGTTCTATCTTTGTTGTCAATTTTGATAATTGTTAATTTGAATATGTTTACTAAATGAATGAAAATGAGTCTAAAATATTTAAAAAAAAAAAAAAAAAACATTTACATTTGTATCAATGTTCCCTAGTTTCCCCTAAAATTAAAATTAGTTATGCTTCCAAAATTTAATAATTCATTTCAAAAATAAATCAGATCTCGCATTAAAACGATTATCGTAATAAGAAAGTCATACATTTCCCAGTGAATACAAAAGTTTAGTTTACACAATATTTTAGTTTATTTAATGTACAATATCTTAATTAATAAAATAATATATATTACTAATGATGTTAACCATTGTGCCTAGCCAAAAAAAAAATGATACAGAATTTCCAAGTACTGCTTTTGTTATTACTGTTTATCTGTTATATACAAATGCTATTTAGATAATATATTTTGATAATGCATCCTCGTATACTAATAACGATCTTGATAAAATCCTGAAATATGGCGAGAATGTGTCTTTTCTAATTACAGGTTCAATATAGTAGTTGTGTTTTTCCATTTCCGGTTAATAGAGCCAAAATTGGAATTAGAAAATTTGATGAATCATTAAGTGGTATCGTTAATAAACGAGCCAATCGTTTCTAATCGTATTTTAGTTTCTACCTGGATTGGATGAGATATAATGAGTTCTGGTAAAATTGAAGTAATCTTGATTGGCTATTGCCTTTCTATAATCCTTATCGTCATAACATCAGGAGCTACAATTCCAAACGAAGAAACTAAACTTCGTTTTGTGCAGTTGGTAAGTCCACTACTGATTATATACTTTAATTGAAATTATAACAAATTTATCATTTAGATCAATGGTAACGTAACGAAAAGTTGACCTCACACATTGCTTACACTCGTGGTTCGTGACAAGACTGTAAAATTAGATATTTACAACCGTATAAACGCATAATCTTTCAGTTTTTATGAAACATAATTGCACTCTTTCTAAACTTAGCCAAACCCACAAACCTTTCACCTATTAATTACCTCAGATCAATATGAAGCAAACCTTGACATTACTAAAATATGTCAGAATCTTAAAAACCACCTGTCAAAATTCAGGCATATAATGGCAAAGAATTTTAATTTCCCACGCCAATGTTCCAATGGAATAAATTACTAAAAAAAATGTATTGTGCAATACATCTGACCTTCCATCCATTGTTACTTTCATAATATTGCCATTCCTTGGCACATACGTAATTAGTACTATATTCAGTTGAAAATACAATTCGTGCTCAGATATGATGAATGCCATGCAGTTTATGCCATCCATATTGCATCAGAATTGTTTTAAAGAGCTAATTACACGTTTTCGCATTTTATATGGCTTTTACAAATTTATAATAATTAACTATTTTTGACAGCTAATAAACTTATCAACTATCAAGGTTAATGTTACTCGTCCTTTCCTGTTTTTAGCAATTAACTTTACAATAAAACTAAACTGCAATACATCGGCATATATTTAAGATTCTCATGAGCATTCTAAAAACAAAATTTGGCAAGTTTTCAAAAATGTTCAAAGGTAGCATTTTTAGAGTTATATACATGCCATAATTGTAAATTTTCCATTACGGTTTTTTTTAAATGGACAGGAGAATCAAAAATCCCAAAATAACTAATATAATGAATCAATGATGATATTATTTAAACGTTTAATGTATTTTATCTACAGGTCTTCCGTCATGGAAAAAGGGCTACATCAGTATTTTTTAAGGATGACCCAAATGCCGCTAATTACACCGATGGCTTAGGAAAGCTGTTAAACGTGAGTTAATAGTGGTCCTAACATCAAAAGCATGATCATAATAATTATGTACTGTAATGCTGAATAAAAACTTCAACAATCATTACACTTAGAAATTAAATGATTAGTCATGTACAGTACTTTTTCATTTCATGCAATTTAGAATTCCGATACAACTGAGGTTTCAATAACTTAGTTATATTTAGACCTCAACTTTGCACAATAGGGTACCAAACTTTTGGAGTGAATTTTGATAAAATTTAGATTATTAGATTGTTTTGCGTTGTTTGTTGAAGTTAGTAAATATATGCAGATTATTGGTTATTTCATTGCATAAAAGTTCAGTATGACAATAAAACTATTTAAATGGTATTTAGCCTGTAAAATTTTTTTGTGAAAAATTCGACTGCTAATGTTTTGTAAAATGTTTAATTTTGCTAGGCTGGCAAGAAAGAGGCTTATGAGTTTGGTAAATGGGCACGCGAGCGTTACAGTGGATTTTTAAGTGAAAACCCCAGCGCTGATGAAATGTACATCCGGAGCACAGACAAGGACCGTACCCTGAACACGGCCCAATTGTTTGCCGCGGGGCTATTTTCACCGCCCAATGCAAATCAAGTTTGGAATGATGATTTGGGTACAAAATGGCAACCAGTGGCAGTGCACACAATCCCATTGAATGTCGATCCAGTAAGTTAGCATGTCCTTTTAGGATACAGTGGTTATGACTGGTATTGTATAGTGATGCATTATGATGCATCTATCATTGTACCCATTGGATATATTTTCGTAACTTCGTTCGTTACAGTTCCTAGATGTTTACATTTTGAACAACTGCCCCAAGTTCGCCCAGATCTTGGATATACTTCAAGCTACTCCGGAAGGGAAAAGAATTGAGACTGATAATAAGGTAATGAAAACAAGTACAGAAACACTGGGTAATTGCATTAAATATCGAAGATAAAATTCATCAAGGACAATCTTGCGTAAAATTAGGATCTCGGGGATCTTGTGTTTAACCATACAAGTATCAATATCAGTAAGCCTCGAGACTTCATTGATGTTGTGGATATCATAGACGTGGCAGTGAGTACAGATCATTCTATTTTACTATTTTAAGTTGCAGTTCAACGAATGAAAATCTCTTAAATCTAATTTTAAAACTATCTTAGGAAGCTAATCATTTCCAAATCCCAGAATTTCTGATCGACCATGTGGAAAAAATAGACGAACTGGGCACGTACTTCGTCACGAAATATGTAAAAACCGACGAACAGGTCAATCTTGCTGGTGGTAAGAATAATAAAACTTCAAACATGAATTTTTTGGTTTTACATTCGTATTTTTATTATTATTTGAATTTCTATCCTAAATTTAGGACGAATTGCAAATAATAATAATAATACCGTGACGTTCTGTACAATACCAGTATTACAAGTGTATTTATGTTTTTCATCACTGAACAAAAAACTTGATTTAAATTTATATTACAGGTTATCTGATCAACGAAATTGTTAACCGCATGAATGACATTGTGACCAACAAAACCAAAACTGGACTCAAGGCATATACAAATGTTGCTGTAAGTACCGTTACTTATTACTAGATAATATTTTTTAGAATAAACACGTATTTATAGTAAAAAGTTTCAAAAATCTCGTTATAAAATACCTTGAATTTTTTCACAAATACTTTCTTGAATTCGTTAATTTTGCAGCATGATTACACTTTGATGTTCATCTTGTCTACATTGCACGTGTTCAATGGAATTGTGCCAACATTTTCATCGGCAATTATATTGGAGTTGCACGAAGATAGTCAAGGAGAATTTCTTCTTCAAGTATGAAGAAAAGCAATTAGTAATTATTGAAAATTGGTAACTCATCATTTTGTCTGGCATTTAAACCTGATTTATACTCTACAGGTTCTCTACAAAAACAACACTAAAGAAGAGCCAGTAATCTTACACATGCCAAACTGTGGAGAAAAGTGTCCTTGGGAGCAAGTTTATAATTTGACGAGCCAGTACTTTATTGAAAACTTAGACGAACTTAAACAAAAATGCACCGCGATGACTCCTGAAGCAGTACAAGAAAAGCAGACTGAACTCGACCAAAAATTCCCATAAACCAATCAGAAGAATTTCCGTTTCCGACCCATTTATCATTATATATATATATATATATATCTATATAGCAAAACAACAAAAGTATATCATGAAGTAGGTAGTCTAATAAATGTTTATACTCGATTTTAAATGTGCTAGTTACGTGTTGTAATCGATTTTAATATAGCGAAATTTGCACTTCTACATTAAAAACAACAGATTTTCTTCAGAACTTGGATAAAATTAGTTACAATACATGACCACCCCCTTTGTAGTATGAACCAGATGAAAATAAACATGCACAGTAAACATATACATATTTTCCGGCCTATGAACCATATTTGATGCTTTTATAATCATTTTACACGTTTAGTATATTTAGAAAATCGCAATTTTTATACAGAAAAAAGGATGTTTGAAAAAAAATTCACTTTTAGGTAATTAAAATTGCATATAGTAACTGTGGAAAATTTTCCTTTTACCAAAGAATACAAAGTGATCTTTTAATGTTCATCCTTTGTAAAAGAATAACTTGGCCTTGGTTCAGTGCCTTTTAGTCAAGCCTTTGGGAGTGCTCAAGACAATAACAATGGGCCTAATAAATTCATATTTACATGACATCTTATATGTAGAGTATATCTATGGAAATTTTACTTTATACCTTTTGAATTTACTATCTGGAAGTAGGTCTCTTGAAAATCGCTTGATCCAGACCAAATGGTCCTATAATACGTGCACAATTTTCGTGTGTTCGAAAACCCATAGTCAGGCGGAGCCTACATCAGTGAAAGAGATAAATCGCATGCATTGTTGCGTGATAATAACCCAGCCACAAAGCATCCATCATAAGACGTCATAATTGAGTATCTCATTATCACAGGATAACGTATGCAATTAAATAAAATAACAATTAATATAAAAGCACACACCATTGGCTAGCGGAAGAGGAAAGTTTTTCAATGACAAACGTTATAAAGACAGCCCGAGACATTTCTACCATTTCTCCTCTAGTAGCGTGTGACGGTGCAACTTTTTAAAAATCCACCATGAAGATTTTTGTCGGCTTCTTCGTTATTTCTGCAATGGCAGATTGCATTTTCTCTTCCGAAAACAATTTGACAGAAAGTAGCAACAGCACTCTACGGTTTGTGCATATAGTAAGAATTTTGAAATCACATAAGTATACAGTCTAAGATTTAATCACATATCATTATTGACGTAAGCTGCATGCATTCGCGTTCTATCGTTCTGCACTTGAAATTCTGTTCCAAATTCGGTATTCCGGTTCAAAATTGTATTATTGGAAGCTTGCAGTGTAGATTAAGGGGGATTACAACCTATCCCTTTCAATGGGTAAATTTGCAACGACACTCACAGCCAAACAAAAAGTGATTAAATAAAAATAAAAATTGTTTAAAATAGCTTGATGGATCAGCAAGTGCATCATATTGTTGTTTTTCACTTTGAACTGGTATAGATTTGCATAGTGAAAAACAACAATATGATGCACTTGCTGATCCATCTAGCTATTTTAAACAATTTTTATTTTTATTTAATCTCTTTTTGTTTGACTGTGAGTGTCCTTTAAAATTTACCCATTGAAAAGGATAGGATGTAATCCCCCTTAAAGGTAATTGGTAAGATTAACGCCTGTTTCCAGTCATATTATAATTCATTCCTGGTTTGTTACAGTGCATGTAAATATAAAATGAAGACCATATTGGTTTAACGTCTGTACGCCCTATATTTAAAATTGTATAAACTGTCAAAATGTTAGCTTGAGAATGTACCAAATTTTCATTTCACGTATACGAAATTTGCAGAACAAATTATTAGCTGCTTATTGATGATGTTGTTGTTTCATAATCCTTTAAGGGGGATCACAACCCTATCACTTTCAATGGGTGAAATTTTGAAACACCCTTTCAGCCAAACAAAAAGAAATTAAATAAAAATAAAAATTGTTTAAAATAGCTTGATAAATCAGCAATTGTATCAT